>PVIC010002881.1:0-73402 GCA_004025085.1 Thryonomys swinderianus
GTCTTCCTGACTCAGCCTCTCTGAATGCGGGCTACAGGCATTTGGCCCCATTCCCTCTAGTGACTTCTCTTCGGGTGGGGACTTGTCAGTCTCTCTAATTAGACCCTAGGTTCTTGTCTTGCTCCCTAAGCCCCCTGTAGAACACTGGGAATTGGGGTCTTTGGCTCCTGTCCCCCCATCTTGGGGGTGATCTTTCAGCTTCTGGGACTCCCCTTGGGGCTCCTTCAAGCCCCCGTACCAGAGGACTAGCCCTGGGCCACACTGGCCACTGCTTGGGCAGAACTCTCCCTCCTCCGGTGTCCCCTGGGGGGAAAGTAGCTTTTTATTGCTGACTCACCACCGACTCCCAGGCCCCCAGCACCTCCACCTGCAAGGCAAGGAGGGGCCGAGAGTGTGGCTACTTCCAGAAGCCCGAGGGCCCTGCCGAGGCTGGGGTGTGTGGTGTGAGAGGGGCCAGACCCAGGGGAGGGCCGGGGTGTGTTTGAGCAAAGCGGATTTCCCTCACTCCTGGGGGAGGGGACAGCACGAGAGGAGGCCCTGGGCAGTTTGGGGGCTGGCGCTGCACGGTCTCAGGTCTCGGGGACCACTGGGGAGATGCAGCCGGGGAGGAGGAAGAACACTGCGGGAGCTCAGGACAGGGGTGCCGGGTGTACCTGGATAAATGGGCGACAATCCGAAGCCAGGTCTGGCCGCCACGCCTGCAGGACAGGTTTGGGGTTGCTGGTTGGTGGCTGAGGCAGGCCCTATTCTTTTGTCACCCAGGCATCTTAGTGGCATCACCTCCGTCTGGCTCAGCCCCCCAAACCAGGGTGGCTTCTCACTCCACCTGCCCTGCCCAGCATTCTGTCCCCTCAGGTCTGCGCTCAGGGGCACTGCCTTTGCCCAGGAGGCCCTGTCGTCCCCCAGCTTTTGGGAGTCCCCTGTGCTAGCCCTGGCAGGACTGAGGATTATGCAGCAGAGCTGGCCCTACCTCCTGGGAGTGGCCTGGGAATGCCCCTAGGACCCTGCCCAGGCCAGCAGCACCTGGGGAGAGGGCACAGGGGGTCCGTCAGGATGGGGCACAGTGGCAGGGGTCCTGCCAACCCCATCTTGTGCCGGGCCAGGGAAGCCGGAGAAGTGTCCCAGGCGACCACAGCCAGGACCCAGGTGGACGGTGAATGGGGGTACTAGTCACCAGCAGGCCTGGGCAGGGACAGATTTAGGGGCCACTCACCGTATTTGGCTGCTTTAGCAGCTGCAGCTGGGGACACACCTGGAGAAGTGAGGAACAGCGGGGCTCAGGATCGGCCCTGCACTCCCCGCCTCCCCTCCTCCACCCACCGTGCGGCGGCCTCGGTCAAGCTCCTGCTGTGTGTCCAGCCTTGAAGCACAGGCAGCAAGAGGACCCCGTGACCACCCAAGGGACACGGGAATGTTGGCACGGTATCTGCAGGCTGTGACTCCTTGTGTGGGCAATGGACGCTCTTGGGGCCAGCGGGGCAAGAGACGGGAGGACAGGGACAGGCCTCCGTGGGGGACAGCCAGCTCTGCGTGCTGAAGCCCTGTGTAAACAGTGCTGCAGGACCAGAGGCCTGGAGGAGAAGGTGCCGCCCACAGAGCCTGGGACAGACACGGAGTGGGCAGGCAGGGTGACGGGCACAGCCCGATCTGAGGGTGGTGAAGGTGCCCACAGAAAGGGTCTTCAGAGGAGCTAACTGCGCCTGCCAGGAAGCCCTGGAAGAGAAACTCCGACCTGGCCTCAGTAGTCTCCTGGGTACCCAGATGTGCCCGGTGCCTGACCCTGTTTCAGGCAATGCCAGGCCTGTCCTGCTCCTGCTCAGAAGGGTTGAGCTGGTATCCAGGTGGGAAGGAAGACATCCTCTCTTTTACACACACACACACACACACACACACACACACACACACACACACACACACACACACACGGCACTGTATTCCCCAATTCCAGAGCAGCCTCACCTCCGAGTCCCCCAGCGCCCAGTCCTCCGGCTCCGAGCCCCCCAACTCCCAGGCCTCCGGGCCCGAGCCCGCCGGCTCCCAGTCCTCCGGCTCCGAGCCCGCCGGCTCCCCCCAGGCCTGTGGACAGAGCTGGGCGTTAAACCTGCCGGCTGAGGACCATGCCTGAGCGTCTGCTGAGGGGCAGAGCATCCTTAGAGGGACACAGGGCCCGGGGCCTGGCCAGAGCCCTCCCAGTCCTGGGCGGTGCTCACCGTACTGGGCAGCTTTGGCAGCAGCTTTGGCGGCAGCAGGCCCGGCTCCTGGGGACACAGAGGCGGCTCAGGGAGGGACCAACTGTGGGTCCATCTCCCTCCCCGGACAGCCCATTCTGGGGTCGAAACTCACCTGCCACACCACCAGGGACACCTGCTCCTCCCAGGGCCCCGGGCACGCCGAGGGCTCCGGGCACGCCGAGGGCCCCGGGCACGCCAAGAGCCCCTGGTCCACCAAACGCTCCAGCCCCTGCTGCTCCTGTGGACAGAGGAGGGAGGATTGGTCCCCATTTCAGGAGGATGGGACAGAAGGCAAGCAGACAGGTGACAGAGGCTGTGCGACCGGTAGGAGGAGCGCTGGACAGGATGTCCTGTCCTGAACATCCAGGGCCAAGTCCTGGCTCTGCCCTTAGTGCAGGGCCAAGTCCATGCCCCTCAGGCCCAGACCTTCCCTGTCTAATGGGAGGGGTCACCTCCCTTCTTTGGGCTGGGGGTCTGGGTCACAGCAGTGGTTGGGAGCTGCTGAATTCAGACCCTGCATCTCAGATTCTGACAGCTGTGGGTTCGAATTCAGTTGGAGTCTTGGTTCCTCTGTGTGTCCTAGCTGTGATCTCTCGGAGCCCAGAGTCCCCAGCGTTTGTGAACAGAAAGTCACGCAGCCTGAGAGCTCTGTGGGCTCCAAACCCTGGCCCAGGACAGAACTGCCAGGAGGACTGACGGATAGCTTTCACTCGCTGGGACACTCAGTTCCAGGCACTGCTGTGGGAAAGGGGTCCTGTACCCCACACTGTGCAGATGGAAGCATGGAGGCCGAGTGAAGGCTAAGGCACGGCCTTCTGGGCCGGAAACGGCTTGGGAGCCATAAGAGACCTTAGCTGCTCTGCGCAGTGACACCCCTGGTTTCCCTGGTGATGTCTGCTGACTCAGGCTGGCCAGGCAGCCGGCAGGGGAGGGGAGAGGAGCCGGGTGAGTGGGGTGCTGGCGTGGGGCTGAGGAAGCTGGGATTTTCCGAGGTGGAAACTGGCCCCGAGCTGCAGACTGGGGCCAGCTGGCGAGTCCCAGCCAAGGCCCCCTGCTGGCTCCCAGGAGCAACGCGGGGGACAGACACACAGCAGGCCAGGCCCGGCTGTCCAGGGCCCAGCGGCTGGTGGGGCGGGCAGGTCTGCCACGTCGTGCAGGCTGGCTGGCCAGGGCAGGCTCAGTCACGCTGAGAGGGGGGCGGGGAGGGGGACGGGTGGCCAGATGGGGAAGAGAGATCCTATTCCGCTCCGGGGAGGAGCAGAGGCTGCCCGGCTGAAGTACAGTGACGGTGCACTGGGTCGTGAAACTGTCGGGGCCCGAGCTGGGTTTGGAAACCTGACAGGTGCTCCTGCTTGCCACGGGGGTTGGAGGCATCCTAGGTGTTTAGCAGGCGAGGGGCAGGGCTGCGGGGTCCCGGAAATTGCTGTTCTCTGTCCTGCCAGTTTGTACCCTGCGCTGTCAGGCTGGGGTGGACTAAGAGGTGGGGGCGCAGGCAGGCAGTGCAGGGGTCACACTCACTGTATTTGGCTGCTTTAGCAGCGGCCAGGGATCCGGGTGCTGGGAGGAGGGAAAGAAAAGGAGTCAGCACTGAGCTCTGAGCCTGGGTTCTGCTTCCTCCTCACAGCCCAGCCAGGGGTGCCCGCTGCCAGATGCCAGGCTCCTGGACCTACACATGCTGTGACAGGGCTGTGCCTCCTCCTTCTACCCACCCTTCAGGCACGGCCTATGAGGCTGGGCACCTAATGGAGAATGTGTTATGCTGCTGGGTGGTGGTAGGAGCATCCTGGGGAGGGCCTCCTTCCTCTCAATTTGGGGGATACCTTCTGCCAGCCCCTAGAAGCCTCCTTACCAGCCCCTGCTCCGAATCCAGGCACACCAGCACCAACCCCGAATCCGGGAACCCCAGCACCAGCTCCAAAGCCAGGGATACCAGCACCCAGCCCAGCAGCGGCCCCTGCAGAGAGATGGGCAGTGGGTGACGGCAGGGCAGGGGGCACCCCTGGGGAGGTGTCTGAGAGTGGCTGCCTCCCTGGCTCTGCCACTGACTCCAGCTGACTCTGGTCCCCAGGAATAGGATCCCAGGACCCCAGGGCCCTTGTCTACTCCACCTCAGGCTGGTATTCGGGGTGCATGCTGGGCACCCCAGTGCCCTGCCTTCCATGCTGCTCTTCTCTCTGGGTGAACGCATCTACTTCTTGAATAAGCACAGGGAGCCCCAAAGGTCATGTGCGACCGTGGGACCCAGGACTGAGGCCCAGTCTCCGCCCCCAAGTCTGTGTCCCCACCTACTGCCTAACAGGTGGGGCCTAAGGTTGTGTGGGCCGCGTCTGAGGGGCCAGGTGGTCCTGGGGGAGCGGAGGAGTCCTAAGGGCACTCACGGTATTGGGCTTTGGCAGCTGCTTTGGCAGCAGATTTGGCTGCAGCTGGGGTGCCTGCTCCTGGAGGGAGAGAGGGGATTCAGGGGTGGTAGGCATGGAGGCTTTAGGGACCCCCAAAGTCTACTCACATAGGTGCCTTACCTATAATACCACCAGGTCCAATCCCAGTGCCGACGCCGGGGACAACACCACCAGGCACCAGGCCACCAGGACCAACACCGACACCACCAGGACCAATGCCAACACCGCCAGGACCAATGCCAACACCGCCAGGACCAACACCGACCCCTCCTGGAACCCCGCCGACCCCGGGGCCCAACCCTAAAAGAGTGAACATAGCGAATCCTTAGCCGGGACCTAAGCACAGAGCAGAGTCAGGAGCTGTGGGTTCTCGTCCTAGGCCCAGCATAGCCTTGCTGTGTCACTCTGGCCATTGTTGTCCCCTTGATGGGCTTCTGTGTCCTCGTCCACCCTGGACGAGGTGTGTGCAAGTTCAGGAGTTCTGAGGCTTTTGAAAGACAAGTCCCCTGGGGACTTGAATGTGGTTGAGACAGAGGTACATAGTAAGGGAAGCTTGGAGTCAGCCAAAGCAGCACACGCCTGTAAGTTCAGGCTGTGAGAGGCTGAGGCAGGAGGATATTGTTTGAGCCCATCCTGGGCAATTTAGTCACTTAATGAGTTTCTAATTTTTTTTTTTTTTTTGAGACAAGGTCTCGCTTTGTAGTTCAGACTGGCCCTGAGCTCACTATGTAGCCCAGGCAAGCCTCAAACTCAGCAATCCGCCTGTCTCTGCCTCCTGTGTGCTGGGATTACAAGCGTGAGCCACCACACTGGGTATTGTATGTGGTTACCGGGATCGAACCAGGGACCTTGCATTTGCCAAACAGGCGCTGGACTCTCAGAGTTAAATCTCCAACCCTGAGATCCTAAATTTTAAAAAGAATTTTAAGAGGGGTGGGGACATAGCTCACTGTAAAGGCTCTAGCTGGATTCAGTATCTAGCAAAACACAAAACAAAACAAACAATAACAACAAACCTATAAGAAATAAAGGAAACTCTGCAGGGCAGGCAGACCTGAGTACAAATCTCAGGTCTGACATCATTAGATCTGGGACAATAAGGGCAAGTGACCGAAGCTGGGGGAACCTCAGTTTGCACATCTGGAAAATGGGAACAGTGATATCAACTTCCTAAGACTGTTTTGTATATGAATTTGAGGGTTCAAATGAACCTGAAGTTGAAACGTTCTCTGGTCTAACCAGCCTCAGAGATTCTGTTCTCAAGCTTGCTTTTTGCAGGTTCCCAAGGCCAGGCTTACACACCTACGCCTCTCGCACGGGGTCTGACCTATAGCCGGATTCCACAAGCTGGGCTGTGGCCAGTTACCATATTCAGGGCAGCGTGAGTACCTGGGGCTCCTGAGGTGGCCCCAGAGAGAGGGTGCTTACCGGTCCCCTGCTCAAGCTGCTTTCCAAGTCAGAAAGCAATGGATCTCTGAAAAGACGGGGACCAGAAAGCAAGGAACAGGGTCGGGACAGGTGTGGGGTGCTTACCAAACTGGGCAGCTTTGGCGGCTGCTTTGGCGGCTGCAGCGGCAGCTGCAGCTGCTGGGGTCCCTGCTTCTGGATGAAAAGAAGAAGAAGGGGTTCGACCCCGACACCCCTCCCCAAGGTCGCATCCCTCTTGGCATGCCCTGAAGAAGGCCCCCTCTGTGCATGGTGCCTCGTGCTGGAGGTAGAGGGCTGTGGACAGGGCCTGGCTCTGAGCTTCCCCCTGGCACCTGGCATTGCCTTGGCCCACCAGGGTTTCCCCGCAGGCCTGAGAAGCAGCCCCAAGGCCGTGGGAGTCAGATCTGAGGTGACAGCAAAGTGAGCCCACAGCAGGGACCAGCAGGGCTGTCGTAATCATCCGCCAGAGCACAGCGGAACTTTTTGCTTAGGGTGCTGTGAATTCGAAACCGTCCTGATAGTGCCTGTATCCACATTCTAGCAGGGGATGAGCTTTCCTTCCCTTTCTTTTCTCTCTCTTCTTTTTCTCTTTCTTTCCCTCCCTTCCTCTCTTTCTTTCTCTCCTGACTGGGGACAGAACCCAGAGCCTCACACGCGCCAGGCATGTGCTCCGTCACTGAGCTCCGCCCCAGCCCTGGCTTGTTTCTTAAGGAAACTGAGAAGAGGATTTTTCTCCTGGAAAGAACAAAGAATGCAGCCGAGAAACCTGCTGATGGGAAAAACAGTCAAGGAAGGGTGTCACTGAATGTCACAGTCACTTAATTTCTTCCCCTTGGCCTTTGACTGGTGGAGAAAGAGCCCAAGGGAACCCAAAGGTCAGGCCCTCTACCGCTAAGGAAACAGAGAGACCCCAGGGCCACGTGAGGCCCCTCCCCCAAGCCGGGGCAGCAAATGCTCTGCCACCGGGCAGGATGGAATCTCTATGCTCCCTGAGCAGGGACAGGACTTGCCAGGGGTCGGCGACCAGGACCCCACCAGGCACCTCCCTCAGGACCACCCTAGGGGAAATTGGGGCCCATCTTCCTATCTCTGAATCTGGTCGTCTCCCACCTGCCCTGGAGTTCCTTCAGAGGACCAGCCTATCTCTGAGTGGGGGCCCTAGCTTACCTGGCACTCCTCCAGTGCCTGGCACACCTGGTACTGCGCCTGGTACTGCACCCGGTATCGCACCTGGTAATGCTCCTGGTACTGCACCTGGTACTGCGCCTGGCAGCGCACCTGGTACTGCACCTGGCACCAGTCCTCCCAGGGCTCCAGCTCCTGCTGCACCTGGAGGGGAGAGGAGCGAGCATCCAGCACCCGCCTCTGCGTCCCTGGAGTCGGGGGCGGGCGGCATGGCTCCCTGGCACCTGAGCTTGCCACTTCGGAGAGAAGCGGCCGCCAGCGTGGCCAGGCTCTCTCAGCCCCGGTGGTCCAGGCGGGAGGGGCTGTGTCTCCAGCTGCCCCGGGGGATGGCGGGCCCGGGCACCGGCAGGGCAGCGGCACTTACCGTACTGGGCAGCTTTGGCGGCGGCAGCGGCCTGGGCTGCAGCTGTGAGGAAAGGAGAGCGCGTGAGGCCCTCGGGCCCCTCCTGTGTGAGGCCGGAGGCCGGCTCTGTCCCCGCAGCCCGCGGAAGCCCGTCCCGCCCCCTAAGAAGAGAAGTCCTGAGCCCCCCACTGCGTTCCCGGGCGCGGCTCAGGCTTACGGGAAAGGCCAGCTCCAGGGACACCTCCGACTCCAACCCCCACTCCGGGTCCGACCCCGACTCCGGGTCCGACTCCGACTCCGGGTCCGATTCCGACTCCGGGTCCGACGCCGTAGCCAGGAAAGCCCCTGGCCCCAACCCCAAAGGTGGGGATGCCCCCAACTCCTACTCCAGCCCGGGCCCCTGTGAGTAGGAGGGAGAAGAACAGAGGGGCCTCGGTGAGAGGTATGGAAGGGCTCCGGGGCATGCTGGGGAAAGAGGGCGCACGTCCCCCCAAGTCTGGTTGATGAGGACAGAAAGTGGTGTCTGGTCCCTGGCCAACCTGCTCCGCAAGGCTTCTGTCTCCCCAACTTCCCTGTGCTCTGGGTGCTCCGGGAAGGGTCGGGAGACCGAGTGCGGACATCTCCAGCCAGGACGGGCCGCTTCTGAGAGCAGCCAGCCAGAGAGAGGAGGGCGGGATACCGGCCCCAGTAGAGATGCCTTCCTGGGCTGCCCCCCACGTAACCCTCGTGGTGGGGACAGCCCCGCAGGGCCCACCACCTCTGGGGACTGGCTCTGTGACTGCGGGTAATAGGTAGTGACAGGCCAGATCTGGCTAGAGCAAAGCACTCACCATATTTAGCTGCTTTGGCTGCTGCTTTAGCGGCTGCAGCTGGTCCTAAAGGCCCTAGAGAGATCAGGGGACAAAAGTACTCAGGAGAGACCCCGCCCTTTGTCCGTCCATCTATTACTTCACCTTGCTGTTTACCAGGCCAACATGGATTTGCTGTCCCATCTGCCCACTCACTGCCCCAGGTCCATGTCAGTCCAATTGTTTAATCTCAGTCCAGCCAACTCTGTCCAGCCGTGCAGTCACCTGACCACCCATCCACGTAATTGACCATCTCGTCAAGCACCAGTTTTCATTTGCCCGCCTCCCTTCCACCCACCCTCCCTCCTCCTGACCCCCAGTGTAGTCCCTGCCTGCGTGTCCGTCTGCTTTTCTCCTATCCACCCCTTTGTCCACTCTCTGTCCCTCTCTATCTATCTGCCCACAGACCACCCATCCTGGTCTCTGTCCATCCATCTACCCACCTACCTCCTCATCTGTCATTTTGCCCACTCACCCACATGGCCGGTTACCTGGCCACCGGGTGCCCGCCTGCCCACCCATCTGCCATCCCTCAGTACTGAGCACCTGCTCAGCTAAGGGCGGGGACCGTGGAGATGAAAAGACACAGGTCCTGCCCCAGAAGCACCCTGACACGGGGAGGTAAACTGGGGATACGATGCGGGGGTAGGACATTGGGAGGTTGTTACATCCCACGAGAGGAGGATGAGGGAATGAAGGCGTGGGAAACGCGTGGCATGGGAGCATTCCAAGGTCTGGGCATTAGTTTCTATATTGCTGTATTACACACACACACACACACACACACACACACACACACACACGCTCACCTGCTCCATCTGCAATGCCAGGGATTCCAACTCCTGGGCCCCCAACACCTGGAATCCCAGCACCTGGGATCCCAACACCTGGGATCCCAACACCTGGGATCCCAACACCTGGGCCACCGACACCTGGGATCCCGACACCTGGGACCCTAACTCCTGGCCCACCAGGCACTAGGCCTCCAGCAGCTCCTGAGGAAGGAAAAGGATTGTTCTCCCACTGAGCCCCATGGGAACCTCCTCAGACCGCCTGGGAAGGGGCCCAGGGGGGCTATGGGGTGACTGGATCACACGCAGATGCATAGAGCCAACGCATCAGAGAACTGGGGAGGGACTAGGAGAAGGCCCGAGGGGTTCTTGGGGTTGGATCTGAGTTTGGGTAGAGTGTGATCATCTTCTAAAGCCAAACTAGAATCCCTGGTGGTGGACATCCAAGCAGGGGGTCCCAGAGTAGCCCTAGGGCAGGGGATGGGGTGGGCAGAGGGTACACGCAGGGTTCCCTCCAGAGTCACCCTGAAGAAGCAGGAGGTAGCATCTCAGGTAGGGAAGGGGTTAAAGGAAGGTGGCTATGCCTGTAGAGGTGGGAGGAGGGCTCAAGTCTCTAGTCTCTTGCGACACCGAGGCCGAGCAGGCCCCGAGCCCCGGGGGTGCTGTACCAGGGACACTCACCATACTTGGCAGCCTTTGCGGCGGCCTTTGCAGCAGCAGCTGCCGCAGGAGTCCCGGCTCCTGGAAAGAGCCGAAGGCAATGAGGCCCTTTCCTGGTGGCCCTCCCGCGGACACGTCCACCCCCTGCTGGGCCCAATGCTACCTGCGATGCCCCCGATCCCGGGAATGGCACCAGCTCCGCCAGGAATGCCACCCCCTCCGATGCCAGGGATGACTCCAGCTCCTCCAGCACCTGCAGGGGGGACAAGGGCAGCATGACGAGGCTCCCAGAGCCCCCCGAGGCCAGCGCTGGTGGGAAGGCCCCACCCAAGAGTCCCTCTCAGCGCGCTCGCGAAGGGCGTTGGATGCTCTGGGTCGGGCCCACTCTAATCCCTGCCGCATACTGAGAAACCACAAGCGGCCACTCCCGGGCCGGAGGGGCCCCCGCAGGAATGCTCAAGGCTTCCTCTCCCTGTGTTCCGAAGACGCGGCCAAGTTTCAAAGCCAAGCGCCTGGCTCTGGCAGCCCCTCACCACCCGCCTGCTCCCTTCGCCACCAGCCTGGCTGGCCAAGGGGCCTGGAGTGGGGGCTGTGCAGGGCAGGCCCGGCTCCACCCCATTCCTGCCCCCTGGGCTCCCTGGGAAACAGGAAGAGATCCTCGGTGCTGATGACCAGGAGAGGACTTCAGCTTCCTGTGGTCTGACCCGGAGCTGAAGGTTTCCTAGGGCTGGGCATAGATGCCCACTCTGCTAGCCTCTTGGCCACAGGATGGCCCTGCCACATCCACAGAAATGCTTTCCAAGATACCATGGACTTGAAGTCCAGGTTACATTTTTATAGTACATGTAAAATTGATTGTGTAACTATTAAAAATTTAAACGCTCGTATAGGTACCACCTAAAATTGTCATCCTAACTACCATGGTCCCCATCGTTTCTGCTTGGGCTCCTCCTTCCTGTTTTAGCCACGTGACAAGTGCCACCTATATTTTGTGGCTGCTATCACATGTTACTTTCTCTAGAGAGCCTCTCTAATTGTCACCAGGGAGAAACAGTGGCCCTCTCTGTTCGATTCCCATGACAGTGTGTGCATTATCTTTTAAAGCCATTACCTGCCACTATCTGCTGCCTCTGGGACTGAAGGAGGTGTGGAGCGAGGGATTATGGGTAGGAGAAGGGGGGGTGGGGAGGGAGAGAGGAGTGGACAGGGGAAGGAAGGAGAGAGGGAGAGATACCCGTGTGGACAGTGATTACAAAGTTGGATAAATGGGGGTGTACACGCCCCCGGGTCAGCTGTCCTCAAGGTGACAGGATGGCCAGGCTGGGGGCTGGGCTAGCAGGTGCCCCAGGGGTTCTTACCATACTTCGCTGCTGCTTTAGCTGCGGCGGCCGCTGCCTGGGAGCCAACACCTGGAAGGGAGAGGGAGACTGGAGAGGCTGGAGCAGCACCTCCAGAACCCAACTGTGCCCGGCCTCCACTGACAACTGGGCATGGGCAGGGGCTCCAGGGCCTGTGTCTGGGGAGACCCTGGCCAGCCCCAGGCCTTAGGAGCCAGCCTGAGCAGGAGGCAGAGAGGGCTTCCGTACCTGTCCCTGTGGGGTAGCCGGCTTTGCCCCCTGCACCAGCCACACCTGCAGGACAGAGACTGAGAGGTCAGTGAGTGCTCCTGGGCTGCCGTCACCCCGGTCTGAGTGAAATCACATCGGCGCTCCCTGTACAGCCCAGGATGCTGGGCCTCAGAGAAGGGAAATAGCTCGGCTGAGGCCTTGTGAGACGTGGGAAGCCCAGACCGAGAGCCAGCCCATCTGGGTCTGAATTTCACATTGTGTCCTTGGGAACCCCCATTCCACACCCACAGGTCCCCCCGCGCAGGTTGAGGGAGGTCCAGGAGCTGGAAGAGCCCGGTCTGAGCACCGTACTCACCGTAGGGCAGCTTCCCGTTGGTGTAGGGCAGTCCGTAGCCACCTGGGCAGAGGGTGGGGTGGGCTCAGGGCTGCCCCAGACCTTGCTGCGCTCCCCACCCCCAAGTGACAGGCCTCCCCACAGGGGCTGGTGGGTTCCCAGGAGAGGAGAGGCCTGGGCAGAGGACCCGCGGACTCCTAGCCCCAGGGACGGGACTTCTGTCCCTTGCAGCTCCTCGTCCTACTGTGGTTGCAGGGGCTAAGTACTTCCTCACATCCTTCTCCACAGGAAGCTCGACTTCAGGAAGGCCTTCCTGGTGTCTAGCTTTTCCTTCCTTCCTTCCTTCCTTCCTTCCTTCCTTCCTTCCTTCCTTCCTTCCTTCCTTCCTTCCTTCCTTCCTTCCTTCCTTCCTTCCTTCCTTCCTTCCTTCCCTCCCTCTTCCTTTCTTCCTTCCTTCCTTCTTCCTTCTTTTTTTTTGTGGTACTGGGGATTGAATCCAAGACCTTCATACTAATCTACATCCTCAGCCTTTTAAATTTTTTTTAAATGTTGAGACAGGAACTTGCTAAGTCACTAAATTTTTCAGGCTGGGCTTGCACTTTTGATCCTCCTGTCTCAGCCTCCAGGGGTCTGGGATTGCGGTGCACACAGTACTTCTGACCGTCACTACGAGTGCTCTCCCATCCGGACACAGGTCCGTGCATGTGCATGTGTGTACGTGTGCGTGGCTCAGCACCCGCAGTCTGTGTCTCCATGCCTTCCAGGCAGCTGACCAGAAGTAGCTGCAATCCAGGCTCCCCTCCCCCCGCCCACCCTGGTCCCAGAGACATCTGTGGGCCGACATGTTCCCCGAAGCTGATTTCCCTCTGACTCACCTGGCAGCTTGGGTGCTTTGATGGGGTACCCCAGGGGGACCCCAGGCTGCTGGCCCCCAAAGGGCCCAACCCCTACGGGAAGAAAGAGTAATTGAAGGCCCAACTCCGTGGGCCAGCAGCTCCGTCTAACCTCTGCCTGCCACTGGCTTTCTGCAACCTGCTCCTCCCTACTCTGCCCAGCAACAGGTGGCCTCCTCCAAGGAGCTGCAGGGTCCTGCTCTGGCATCTAGGCTGCAGCCGGTGGCTCAGCAGCCCACCCCGGGGCTGGGTTCCTGGGGCTGTGTGGTTGCTACCCAGATGGGGCTGAGGTGGCTCAGGGTTGTGATTCCTGCCACTCTGTGCTGAAGCCAGTTCAGGGCCCAGACAGGAGACACGGATATCAGGCAGCCTGGGAGGGTTTCTGGGTGCCCAGCCTGCCCACCTGCCAGTCCTCCCACCCGGTAGAGAAGAACAGCCTCGCCTCACCTGGGATTCCAGCAAAAGCTCCTCCACCACCTGCAATGACAAAGAGCTGTCTCTGTGGTCCTGAGGGTGCGGGGCACAGTGCTGCCATCAGACAGCGGAGGGTGCCATTCTGCCTGGACCCCGGCTCGAGTGGCCTCACACACAGTCCTTTCCCTGGCCAGCAGTGCTAGAGCTGGGCAGTATGTGCCCACCAGGGGCCCCCGGATGAGCCCATAACCATTACCCCAGCCAGAATGCACTCAGCAGATGCTTACCTGGGGCCTTGGCCTTGACTCCAGTTCCAGTGGGGACCCCTGGGAGCACCCCCACTCCTGGGAAGCGAGCTCCTGGGCAGAAAGGGGCAGGGCAGAGAAGGCATGAAGGCCCCACCTGGCACGGGTTCGGGTGCCCAGTGACTTCCCTTCCACACTGACTGCCAGTGACAAGGACATGTCACTGGGTGTGTAGGGTGGGACTTTCCTCCAGTGCCTGGCCCAAGGTCAGATCTGTTATTTGGTTGTTGTTTTATATTTTTTGAGACAGGATCTCCCCGTGTAGTTCAGGCTGGACTCAAATTTGTGGTGATTCTCCTGCCTCAGCCTCCTGAGTGCTGGGATTACAGCCCCATGTCTGTCTCAGGAGACCTGTTTTAATCGTTTCTCCCAGTCTGTGTCCCAGAAAGTCCTCCTGATGGCCCTAGGAGAGATGGGACCGGCAGCCGAAGCCAGCGCTGCGGGCCGCGCCCAGCTCAGTGAGTCTCCCATCTCTCCCACATCCCCTGGGCCTTGCCGAGGGACAAGAGGGGGGCTGAGGGGGGTTGCTGTGTCAACACGTCCCACAGAGCCGCCTGGATCTGGGCTTTTGGGGGATTTCAGGAGGTCACGTGTGGGGTGGCGGCCCTGTGGGGGGAGGGGAGGGGAGGGCAGCTCTGAGGGGTCTCTGGCAGGGCGGACCCGCTGGCTGGGCCCCCTGGTGACTCAGGGCTTTTGGGAAACAGCTGGCTGCGATGGGGACTCAGCTGCCCACGGGGACCCGCCTTAGGCTGGGATTAGGGTTTGGGCCTGGAACCAGGGGAAGCTGGACTTCTGTGTTTGTCTTACTGGGGATGGAACACTGGGCTTTTGCGCTGAGCTACATCCTCCATCCCTTTTTATTTTGAGATGGGGCCTAAGTCACTAAGTGACTCAGGTTGGGCTTGAACCTGTCATCCTCCTGGCTCAGCTTGCCAGACTGCTAGTATTACAGACACGGACGTGGACCATCATGCCTGGCAGAATCTGGCCTCTGATGCCAGGGACCTTACACCCATTCGCTTAAACCCTGACCCTTAGGGAAACATTCACAGGACTCGAGGCCTCAGGTGGCCTTTGCTGAGGGGAGGAGCGGGTGTGGGGAGGGACAGGGGCTGCCGTCTCCCCATTCTGGTCCTCACCTGTGCCTGGGAGCACTCCACCCGGGTACACACCTGGGAGCCCCACACCTGCAGTCAGAGGGAGAGGGAGGAGCCATGCTCAGCAGCGGAGCCTGGGAACCCTCCTGCCTCCCACCAGGGGTCCCAGGCCAGCGGTCCTCACGCTGCCCGGGCATTGGGCAGAGAGACACGGGGTGGCCAGGCCTCTCCCACAAGGCTCATCTCGGAAGTCATCTGCAAACCCTCTGTGTGTGGATTTATCTCGTCTCCGGGAGCCTGTTTACAGGGCCAGCAGCCAGCCCACCTCTGCTGATGGCTTCCAGATGTCCCTCCCGCTGTGTGGACTCAGGCAGCCTTTTGTTTAACCTGAAGTCACTTCCTAAAGGGCTGTGTGCAGCGAATGAGCACCAGATGGGTGTCTAGTATGTGGGGCCGCCAGCAGCTGCGGGCCTTCCACTCAGACTCAGTTTCCTCATCTGCCACCCCGCAGCCCCCACAGAGCTCGTCTCTGAGGCCACTTCCTGCTGCAGCCCGTTTCAAAGAACGAGACTGTGTTGGGGCCTCCCATGTTACCTGTCCGCCTGCCTCGCCCAGGCCCACAGGGCAGCCCTGACCTCCGCCCCCCACAAGCTCCAGGGACTCCGCACTGACCCGGAACTTTCCCTGGTTTCCCTCCAGCTCCGACGCCAATGCCCGCTCCAGCCTGAGGCACCGCAGCACCTGGCCAGGACGAGAGGGCATTAGAGATGGCTCTGTCGGGGCTGGGGCATCCCCTAGGAGACCCCGGTGTGGCCACCATACCTGTAGACACTCCTAAGCCGCCAACGCCACCTATGCCTCCAACGCCACCAACGCCGCCGACGCCACCGAGCCCTCCGACGGCACCGAGCCCGGCCCCTGGAGAGCCAGGAGTGGTGAAGAGGTGTAGGACCATGCAGGGACAGCAGGAAGGAGGAGGAGGAAAGGACAGGTTGCACGCGGAGGCTCCTGCCGCCCATCCACTGTGGCCGGGGGCTCCTAGCTGGTTCCCGAGGTCAGAGGGAGGATTCTGCCCCTGCCACCCGGGAAGGAAGCCAGGGAAGGCGCTGCGCCCTGTCCCAAAGACACCACTCACCGGCCTTGGCAGCTTTATAAGCAGCAGCAGCACCAGCTGCTCCACCAGGCACCAGAGCCCCTGGGTAGGCACCTGCAGGAAAGGCCCCAAGGCCTGTGGAGGGGACAGAGAAGGGTCCTGAGCCGCCGCACTCAGGGCACTTGCCAAGGCCCTGCCTGCTGGGGACATGCTGGGGTCCCTTCCGCAGACTGGCTGACATCGTGCAGGCAGCAAAGGTGCTTGGCAGGCAGATGGGGTGTGCGGGGCAGTGTGCTTGGCCTCTGGGGTCACACGCCCACCCACCTTCCCCAGTGCGGGCCCCGGGAGCCCTGTAACGGGTCCCTTGGGCCCCAGTCCTCTGGTAGCCCTGCGCACTAGGTTATAACTGTACCCAGCCTCCGCCGGGACGCTGTGTGTGTGCTCAGGCCAGCTGCTTGGGACAGGCAGTGTCTGCGCTCCCAACTCTGCCCAGGACAGCACCCGTACCGTGGGTGCCCTGCCTACCAGGCTGAACTCAGGGGGACCCCCAGAGGGGCCTCTGACCCAGGCGTCACACTCACCTGCCCCAGGGGCAGCGCCGCCACCAGGGAGCCCACCAGGACCTGCAGGTGAGAAGGAGCAGCTGAGGAGGAGCCGGATGCTAGTCCCTAACTGGTCTCCGAGCCGTGTGCCAGGACGGTGCCAGGTTCCCAGCAAGCTGAGGTGGGCCTGGCATTGTCTAGAGTGTGGCAGCTTGTAGCAATCAGCGGGGGGGGGGGTGCAGGCGGACCGCTGCCAGGCCCTGCCTCGCTCCCTGTACTGTTAACCCAGCGCTGACGCGGCCCACTCCCCGCCCACTCACTCGGGCCTGGGAGGCCCTCTGCCCTACCCCCTGTCCCAGCTCAAAAGGAAGCCAAGAGCGCCATCATTTCACACTTGGGGGCCCCTCCCAGTGCCAGGCCTCATCACCAGGGTCCTAAGCCCCAGGGCTGAGCCCTCCTGGCAGAGCACATGCGTGGGATCTCTCTGGCTCCCCGCCTCCAGCCAGCCTTCCCCATGCACTGCCCACATGTGTGGCCTGGTCCTGGGGGAAACTGAGGCAAACCCTCTGCCACATGGTCAGAGGTGTGATGGGGCTGCTCTAGCCACCTCCCAGGTCTATCTGTACCCTGTTTCCTGAGCTCTCAAGGGACACGGACACGGGCAGAACTTTCTGGTCCACGGAGGGGCTGGGAGGAGGGGACGGGACTGGGCAGAAGGAAGGAAAGCCGGAGAAGTGGCTCTTTCTCCACAGTGGCACCCAGACTGTTGCAACCCTGCCGCCCTCCTTCCTCTACACTCACCGACCCCAAACGTTCCCAGCAGCCCAGCGCCTGCAAAGGAGACAGGGAAGCAGTTGACCACAGATGGGACGCGGCCAGCCCAAGCCTCTTTCTTCCCGGAGACAGGAAGTTCTACATTCAGACCCTATGCCCTCCTCATTGTCCCAGGGTAGAAGCCACTCGTGTACTTCCCCGAGCCTCAGTTTCCTCATCTACAAGCAGCCATCATGTTCCCTACCTTCTCGGGCCCAATGAACTGGTAAGCTTAAAGTGCCCAGGGTGTGCGGCTGCCAGGATGCTTGTCCACCGCCCTCCAGGGGCAGCTGGCCTCCAGCTGGTGCTGGGGTGCGGGAGGGCAGTGCCTAGCTGCTCAGCCCCTTGCTGAGAGCTCAGGCTGGGCAGGGCCTGCCTGCAGCACCCACGGAGAGCAGCAGCTGCCAGGCCACCCCCTGTATTGCCGAGGGATTAATCGTTCCCGAGCATGACACGCACTGCCTGTGCCCTGTCCCGTCATGCCTGGGCAGGCCCGGACGCCCCCTCTGTGCCACCCCGAGGTGAGGGGCTTCCTTGGGGAGCCCACTGGGGCTCTGCTCAGTCCCGAGGCGAGGTCACAGAAGCCAGTTTCTGCCTCTCTGCAGTGCCTCCTCCTCTGAAGGAGATCACCTTTGGTCTACTCCTTTGCCTCAAGCAGGAAGTTCCTTCAGAAGTCTAACCCAAGTCTTTCATTATTACACGCTTCTTTTTAGCAGCTTCCCGGCCAGCCGGAGACTCTGTGCCCTTGTCTATCCTCCAGGAAGGCAGAAGCAGAGACTCCCTCTCTCCTGGCCTTTCAGACCCTCTGACCCCAGGAGCCCCCTGGCCTGGGTGCCCAGCCCCCTACCTCCCCCTGCTCCCCATCCTCTGGGGTTGCACAACAGCCAGGCTTGTGTGAATCTCAGCATCTGGTCCCACAGATCCATCTGCACTTGGATCGTGGGCCGCGGGGATTTCGTAAGAGCCCTTGGACATCCAGGGAGCACTCCATCCCGGAGCCTGGGGCTTCAGACCCTGGGTGTGAGGCAGGACCTGGGCGGGCCACCGGGCCGCGTGTGGAGGCTCTCACTCCGAGGGGGCTGTAAATCCAGACAGAGACGCTGGGTTTCCTCCACCTGCTCCTTTTCAACCCCGCCTCCTCCCGTGTCCTACAAGCTTCCTGAACTGACGTGACCCCTGTGCTACCAGGGGCCAGGGTCAGAGTTCAGCCTGGGGTTAGTTCAGAGCTTGGTCTGGGGTCAGACTGGCATCCAGGGCAGGCCTCTCAGAGGCCTTGACCGGGGAAGACAACGCTCGTCCGGGATCGAAGGTGAGGAGCCCCTCTTTTATGGCTTGGTGGCCACTGGGACCTCAATCTGTACTTTTTTTTTTTTTTTGGAGACAGGGTCTTGCTTTGTAGTTCAAGGTGGGCCTGAGCTCACTGTGTAGCCCAGGCTAGCCTCGAACTCAGCAATCCTCCTGCCTCTGCCTCCTGAGTGATGGGATGACAGGTATGAGCCACCACGCCCGGCCAGTACTTTGGTTTTTTTTGAAAGAGTTTCCATATATAGCCCAGCCTGGGGTCAAACTCATAGATCCTCCTGCCTCGGCCTCTTGAGTGCTGGTATTACAGGTGCATGCTGCCACACCAGATGTCAGTCTCTACTTTTGCCTCTGGGATAGGCCATTGCCGAGGCCCTGTGCAGGGACAGTCTTGGGACCCTGGTCGGCTCTTACCTGGCTTGGGTGGCTTCCCTCCAGGTCCCAGCCCTGCAGAACGAAGAGATGGTGGTGAATGGAGAGCCGCAGAGCTCAGTGTTACTCTCTACCCATTCCAGGGGCCTCAGAGGGAATGAAGGAGCCTTGTTCTCAGACGCTGGGTGGCTGGGAGCCCAGCCCTACCCAGATTTACGGCTTAGTTTATTGCAGGAGGGAAGATGGTCCGCACTCTGCCAGCTTGAAAAAGGGCTTTTGTGAGCTCCAAAGAAATCTGAAAGCAGGGGCGACTGTGGGGGGAGCCTTGGGGAGCTGGGGGGATGGCTCTGGTCTTCAGAGAGGACTCTTTCCATGCTCAGAACGCTCGAGCTCTAGCAGAGGGACCTGAAGCTCCAGGGGACCCTGGGTGGGACCAAGAGGACACCCTGTGAAACCAGGTATGTGGTTTACAAGCTCACCTCCTACTCCCAGGCCTCCGAGACCAGCCCCTGTGACAGAGAAGAGAGAGACACACAGACAGGCAGATGGACAAACAGAGACCATCAGTTCCCTTGCAGGGTGCCCTCCCCCACCCCACGGTCAGATCCATCCCTGCCTGGCTATTCCCCTTGTGCGGGTCAAACTCTGAGCCTTGCTTTCTTGGTCTGTCTCACTGGGTGAGTATCTCCATGTATTTGTGTCTGGCAGAGATCTGATGCCCTTTCCTTGTTTCCACCTTAGTTTGGAACACCCAGATACCTTTTAAGTATTACAAATATTGCTTTTGGTTTTTAGTCTACTTGAGAGCATCATGTGTGTGTGTGTGTGTGTGTGTGTGTGTGTGTGTTTTGAGACAGGGTCTCGCTTTGTAGTTCAGGCTGGCCCTGAGCTCACTATGTGTAGCCCAGGCAAACCTCCAACGCAGTAGTCCTCCTGCCTCTGTCTCCTGAGTGCTGGGATTATAGGCGTGAGCCACCACACCCGGCATGTCATGGTTTTTTTTAACTGAAAGAAAAAATGTTCCCTCCCCAGTACCATCACTCTGAAGTCCTGCCTGTTTTCTTTTTGTTTTAGTACCAGGAATCAAACTCAGGACTTTGTGCTTAGGCTTGCAAGGCAGGTACTAGAACCACCGAGCTAAATCCCTGGCTCCTGCCCATTTTCTTTTGGTTGTGGGGGCTGGGGGCTTCCAATCTCCATTTGCACATAGTCATTGCTTTTAGATTTCTTTTACTTCAGAAACACTCCATTGGAGGCTGAGGTAGGAGGATCACAAGTTTGATCCCACCCTGGGCAATTTAGCAATTTAAAAAAATAATTTTAAAAAGCACTGGGGCTGCAGCTCAGGATGAAAGCTCTGAGTTCAATTCCCAGTACTGCAAAAAAGAAAAAAAATTCATAATTCTTCACAGATGCCTGTGTTGAATTTACTTAATCCCATCCTCCAATCGGAGAAGTTTTTATAACACTCCTACTCCTACGAGCCCCAACTGCTCTTTTTCTTTCCTTTTCAATCATTTGCTTCCAGCGAATTGCCAGGAGCAGGATTAGTGGCCGGGAGGCTGCAGAGCGAGCTGCTAAGGGGGGACCGGGCCTGACAGCTGGAGGATCCTGTTTTATCTTTCAGGGTCCTTCTGCTCTCGTGCTTGACTCAGGGTCCGCTGGCCTGAGTGTCTTGGGGTTGCAGGGGGTGGAGTGTGAGTGCTCCTGCCTGCCTGATGTGGGCCAGTAGGGGTTGAATGGACGTCACCTGGGTAATAGACTCCGCCGGGAGGAACACCACCAGGCACCGCCCCTGGAACCCCTAGAAGGAAGGGGGCAGAATCCACATTAGCCAGGGCTCGTAAAACCCAGTAACCATGATGATAATGATAATCAGGTTGTCTAAGAAATAATTTCTGTACACCAAATTATTTTTCTTTTTTAGCCAGGATCTCGCTTTTTATATGTATAACTGGGGTTGGCCCTGAGCTCATTATATGGCTCAGGCAAGCCTCGAACTCAGCAATCCTCCTGCCTTTGCCTCCTGAGTGCTGGGATGACAGGTGTGAGCCATCATGCCTGGCTAAATGATTTATTTTTTTCCTCCCTCCCTTCCTCCCTCCTTCTTTTCCTTTCTTCCTTCCTCCCTCCTTCTCTTCCTTCCTTCCTTCTGTTTTTTTTCTTCTGGTGCTAGGGATCAAATGCAGAGCTGCATCCCCAGCCTTTCAAAAAATTTTTCTTTTTGGATTCTGAGACAGGGTCTTGCTAAGTCACTAAACTGCCCAGACTGGGGTAGAACTTGCAGTTCTCCTGCCTCAACCTCCCTGAGTTCCGGCAGCCCAGTGCCTGCATTTTCTCATTCTTGCGTCTCTAAGTGGCCCAGTGAGGTTGAAAGGGCGGGGAGGATGATCGAGCTTCCCACAGAAGCGAAGTCAGGCTCAGAGGGGTTGGGAGGCTTCTGAGGCCACACAGCTGGAAAGAGGTGGAGCCTGCTACCCCTCAGGCCACGCCTCTGGGATGGCAGCAGGCACGCGCTGCCTGAGGGTAGCAGGGTGGGGTGGGCAGTAGTCTCTGGGGCACTGAGCAGCACAGGGGCGGTAACCAGAGCTGTGGGAGGGCCAGCTGGGCTGTGACGGCCGCAGTAAGGAAAAGCAGCTACTGCCAGCACCGTGGCAGCCGTTCCTACACTGATAGGATGGCGCGGGGTGAACGTCCTCAGCCACTGGGCAGCCACCCCCGGGTGGGGTCTTGGCCTCCGACACGGGGCTGTTGTGGGAGGTGCCGGGCTCTGTGTGGGACATCGAGGATGAGCAGAGTGAATAGTTTCCTAAGGAACAGCTAATTCCCTGGCCAAGGTCACAAGCTCAGCCCCCATGGACCAGCGAGACACCACGATGCTGGCCCAGACAGAGGCCCCACTGTCGCTATGGCAACAAACCTAGTCCCAAACTGGGCCCCAGCTGCCCCATGGAATGTCCCCAACGTTGTGGAGTCACCTTGCTGATGGAGCCCTGCCCTGCTTCAGGCTCAGGGAGTAAGAGGCAGCCTGGAGGGTTGGGGGACAGAGTCACACAGCCGTGCAGTGTGTCCAGACATCTCGCTCCAAGGCCAGGCAATCCCGGTCCCTGGGACTCGTCAGCCTTGGCTGCAGCCCTGAGCGGTTGAGGGCGCCCTGCTGTCGTGCCCACCTCACGGCCGGGGGGGGGCAGCCCCGGCCCACAGAGCACAGGATCTGGCCCCAGAGGCTAGGCCTGAGGGGGGAATGAGCGAGAGCGCAGGCCCCCGGCTGTCATCGGCCGCCAAACCCCACACGGCTGGCGGCCTTTGATGCTGCTGCTTCTGGCTCCGGCTCCAGCCTTGTCTCATGCATGTTCCTCTGCGGCTGCCTCTTTCCAGCACTTTCTTCTTTCTTGCTTTTCTGCACTGGGAATTAAACCCAGGGCCTTTGCAATGAGCTACATTCTCAGCTTTTAAAATTTTATCTTTAAATTTTGAGTCAGTGTCTCACCAAATCTCTAAATTGCCCAGGCTGGGCTCCATCGTTTGAACCTCCTGCCTCAGCCTCTGCTTCTCTGTCCTCACCGCCTTTCCCCCTCGCTTCTCCAGCGCCAGAGCAGGGAATGGCGCGGGGGTGGGGCAAGGGGCTCAGAGCAGATGCCTCTGGCTTCCAACCCTCGCTTCATGACTTCCTCCACCACTGTGACCTTAGGCCTGTCACCCAACCTCTGAGCCCCATTTTCTTTTCTTTTCTTTTTTTTTTTTTTTTTGCCACGAGTAGCTGATTCTCCCTGACTTATACAGTTGCAAGGGTTCAGGTGAGAGGTTGCACATAGTGGGCAGAGTAACTGAACTCCGTTTCCTGTGCCCGGCACAGAGCTCAGTGGGGGGAGGCGGTGGAGGGAGTGTCTGGTTTAAACTCCGCTTGCGGCTGCCCAGGTGTCTTTCCCCTTGAGCTGTCCAGCACCTCTGGCCTGCCTGACCCCTCTCCCTCTCTGGGTCCTGCTCCTGCCCCCCCACCTGTGGCTGGGCCTTTGTGGGGGACAGAGAGACTCTGTCTCCTTGCCCTGCCTCCCTCCTCACCCTCGCCATGCCCACAGCTCACACCATCCACGGTGGCCCAGGTGAAACCCTGTGGCTGTCGTGCCCGGGGGGACACGGAGAGGGCTGGGTGGCCGCAGAAGATCACTTATCTGATGCTTCAAGGGCAAGACATGGGGGAGGGTAAAGTAAAATGCGAGTCCACAGAGGACTGAGAAGCTGGCGGCCCCTTGCTATGCCCGGCGGGTCACCTTCATTCCCAGGGGCGGCCGGGAGCACCCTAGCTACCCTTGCTGCATGACCTTCCCAGCCTCCAGCTGCTCAGCTCGTCTCTTTTGCTGTCTTCTGTCCATCTGTCTCTCTCTCTCTGTCTCTGTGTTTCTCTGTCTCTGTCTGTCTGTCTGTCTGTCTGTCTGTCTGTCTGTCTCTCTCGCCTTCTCTGAGCCCCAGGCTCTTCCTCTGCCGGCCGCAAGCAGCTGGCTTGGAACACACTTGCCTTGTTTTATGTGGGTTTGGCTTGTTCCACCCACTAGCCCAGGGTGGAACTTGTCTCTGGCATCTAAGAATCATGATCCTACACTCTCAGGGATCATAACAGTCTTGGGGCCTGGGCTGGGTCTCCTTCTGCTTGCATACTTCCCGTGCTGGGGAACTGATCACCTCCCGCTGCTTTCCGGCTCTGTGGAAATGGAGTCCACTCCTCTGTCCCTCTGCTTCTACCTTCTAGAGCCCTAGACCCTGAGAGGCTTTCCTCCCATTCAAGTCTAACTCAGAAGTCCCTTCCCGCGGGAAGCCTTCCTGATTTTCTGGGGGCCCTTAAGGCTCCTCCCCACTCTATCTTCTTCCTTCATCGATGTGCATTTATTTATATATCAGCTGCTCCTAAGAGGAAGAATTAAACCTTAGAAATTAAACCTAGAAATGAATTAGTACATTCCGAATGAGAGGATATATCATCTTGCAAATTAACCTTGCCACGGTTCTCAGATGCGGTGCATTTTTGGCAGGCGTTTAGGGGCCATAGACCCCGCTGGCCCCGGGAGGTGGGCACACTGGGCAGCGCTGTTTCTTCCCATGCTGATCTCGGGGGACTGAGAGCCAGTGGGACGAGCATCGGGTCTGGAACCAGAAGCTGGCTCTGCTCACGGGCCGGGTTTTTAGCCCTCGTTCCGGGACCTGGGATCTGAGAGCGAGCGGTGCCCAGCGGCCCAAGTCCAGGGCCAACCCCGGAGCAGATAAGACCTTGCCAAGCTGTTTGTTGTTTGCAGGGGCAGGTTGCCAAGGGCTTTTCAAAAACAATCTGGCCTCGGGTGGGTGACTGTCCCCTCCCACACGGGGGCATATTTGCCCTCTGCTGAGGTCCCCGCAGCCACACTCTCTGGGTCAGCTGCCGCTCAGACTGGCGGTTCATCAGACACCCTGGGAGCTTTAAAAAACCCTGCGGCCCAGACTCCACCCTGAGCAGAGCGAGGCGACCCCTGCATCGCAGCTGCCAGAGCGCCTCCCGCCCGCAGCTCTCAGCCAGAGCGGCTCCGGCTCAGAAATGGAGAAGAGGCTGGGGAAAGTGTGACACCTGGTTTAGTGCCCCCAGCTCCCGCTTTAGAGTTCAGGGTGCGGGAGAGGGGCGCCCTTCCCAGGAGGTGCCACTGTCACCCCACCGGTACTGACTGTCCGCAGGGAAGCTGGGATCCCCAGGACAGCCAGGTGGGGCGCTGCGAGTGTGTGCTGTGCACAGCCCGAGACCTCCCGGATCTGGACCCAGCGAGCCCGGCCACCTGGGGCAGAACCCCGGCTCTCGGCTAGGGCTCGGCCCGCTGAGGACTTAGTGCTGTCGCCGGGGTCGCAGGTTAGGGTCACTCTCCCCTAAAGGGTGTAGCCCCAGGTCTGCCCCTCCCCAGATGTCGTCCCGTATCTCCCCCGACCCTTCCTCAGCCACTCGACCCCAGGTGCCATCCCCAGAGCGCCACAGTCCTCTGCTCGGCACAGCTCCACGGTGGTGGCAGCGCTCTGGAAGGGGCAGGGCTTGGGGTCACACCAGGCGACGAGGACAGACAGCTGGAGGTGTGCTTGGCTGCCCCCGCCGCCCCAGCCCACTGGTTCCTATATTTCTCAGCCCCTTCCGAGCCCAGGAGCAGGGTGCGTCAGTATGGCCGCCTCCAGCTCCAGCAGCCGGCCGGCAGCTCAGTCTCCCAGAAGCACCAACGCTTGCGGCTCCAGCCGGGCTCCAACCCGGCTCCGCCCGCAGCCACTTTGCCCCCATGGTAGGGCCGGTCCCAGGGCCTGGAGGGCCTCCTTTGACAGCCAAGCCCCCCTGGGCCACCCCCCAGACGGCTCTTAAGGCTGCGCCTCTCTCCACACAGCTGGACGCACCTTGTGCCCCCACCTGGCCCCAGAGCTGCCCAGCACGAGCGGTCGGCACACACAGCAACAGCTTGAGCTCCTGCCCAGCCCCCACCTAGCTTGTTCTTTCCCGTTCCCATCCGTATCGCACTTGCTCGCACACAGACCCACACGTGCACATGTTCACACATGGCCACACGCATGGCAGCGCACACCAGGGACACTCCAGTCTCCCAGGCAGTGTGCTTCTGGGTGGACTCCTGCTGACTCAAACAGGCAGCTTCCTGTGTGTCCCCCGTGCCCAGATCCACCTGTCTAGGGCTGGCCGTGTGGACCTTCCTGCTCAGAAACTCCCTCCAGCTCAGGGACATGTTTGGGCACAGCACCGCGAGCCCGCACGTGACGCATCGCCGCGCACACGCTCAGGCTCCCTGGGCCCTGAGTCGGGACGGGTCGCAGCGGCAGCTTTCTGCCCGCGAGCCCCCCTCAACTTGGCTCTGACCTCTGCAGCGCGGACCCGACTTCCCAGGGGGCGGGGGACCTGGCAGGGACACACCGCTTGTAGCACCTCCTAGCACAGGGCCCCTGTCTGCAGAGGAGCACGAAGCTGGTGCCACAGGTGTGCAGACGGCCAGTCAGAGTGCAAACGCCACAAGGGGAGAAGCGGCCGGGCAGAGGCCCCTCTGCTTCCCGGGACGCGTGGTACCCGGGTCGCGGGTCCTCTGGGCGACAGGTCCCCCCAGCACGGGGCTGGCTCTCGGGCCAGCAACTCCCAGGTCCCCAGGGGCTGAGCCGAGGCCGGGGCGTGAAGGGCTCCCTTTGGCGGTCAGTCCAGCCACCTGGGCGGAGAGGCCACGAGGGCTGCGGGCAGCTGGGGCCGGGGTGAGGGGCCCTTACCTCCGGGCTGCGCCGGCTGGAGGAGGAGGCAGAGCAGGAGCAGGAGCAGGGCTCCAGGTCCGGGCCGTGGGGCCGCCGCCATCAGACCCACCGTCTCGGGGAGGAATGCCCCGGCTGCACTCCGCGCCTCGTTTTATCCCCAAAGCGTAATTGCTGCCTGGTCGTCGCTGTGAGGGAAGGAGGGAGGGAGAGAGGGCGGGCGGGAGGGCGGGCGGAGGAGGGGGAGCTGGGGGAGGGGGCCGGGGAGGGGGCAATTACGAAAGGGCCGCGAGAGCCTCCCAGGCTGGGTCGGACTGGACTGCGGGCCCTTTTCCTGCACTCACACGCACACGCACACGCACGTACACACACACACACTTTCCCCCATCTCCTTCCCGCTTTCCCTCTGCGGCTGTTCTCTCGATGCTGGCCGTGTTCCCGCCAGAAAAGTGCGAGGGGGCCTCTGCCAGGACAGCCCTCGGGAGAGGAAGCGGGAGGGAGGGCCCGGCAGCCCGGCCAAAAATCCCAGCCCCAGCCAAGGCCTGAGTGGCCAGGCCCCCACCCCTCCGGCTGGGCCCCGGGCCCAGTGTGGGGACACAGGCCAGCTGTCCCGCTCCTCAGCCCCCACCCCCGCCCTCCAGACACCCCAACACCCCTAGGCTGGGCTGGAGACAGGCCCTGCCCCAGGCTGGGTGGGGAGTTGGGCAGGTTTGGGCCTCCGGCAAAGGTCTACAGAGGTTGAGGGCTGTAGGTGAAGTCGCCTGGGAGGCAAGGTGGGGTGGCGTTGGCCGGTGGGGAATCCAGGGGACAGATTGGACACCTGACACACTCCTGAGCTCCCTTCTGTGCGGGACAGGGCTCGGCCTGCTTCCCGAGACTGGGGCAAGGGTGTTGGGCAGAGCTGAGGCTGCAACAGCTGAAGCCGGTTCTGGGGTCAGAGCAGGCCACATCCGCGCTGCCCTCTGGGGCATGTGGACCACGTAGGGACCTGAAATCCAAGGTTCCCTTCTGCACGGTCAGGGGTCACAGCCCCAATCCAACATAGCCCTGTCCAGGTCGTTGCCTGACGAAGGTCAGGCTGGACTCTGAGTGCCCTGGGGGAGGGGGGGAGGTGACGGCTCAGCATCCTTGTTATCACTCAGCCGCCACCTGTCCCCACACTGAGCGCTGTGAAAGTCTGGGTCAGACTCAAAGCTCCAGACAGCTGGTTCTCTTTGGTCCTCTGGGAGAGCCCGAGACCGCCATTCTGCTGGTGGCCAGCAGGGGGCGGCAGCTCTGGGCCACTGGGCCAGCATCCGCAGAATTCAGCTTTCCTGCCTGCACCAGAGCAGGACTGCTGGCCCTGGGGTTTGGTGGAGGGTATGGCGGGTGTGTCAGGGGTAGGTCATGTCCCTCCCAGTCCCCACCTGTGGAAAAGAAATGTGGGAGCTAGAAGATAGGAGAGGAAACTTGTTCCCGGCCACGTCAAAAGCCTCTGCGCTGCCTGCGTGTGGCGGCACATGCGTGTCATCCCAGCATTCTAGGAGGCTGAGGCAGGAAGATCTTGAGTTCAGTCTTAGCCTGGGAAACTTAGTGATTTAGGGAGATCCTATCTCAAAACAAAATTAAAAAGGGCTGGTGCTGTAGCTCAGTGGAGAGGTCCTGGATTCAATCCTCAGTACAGAGGAAAACAAAAAAAGAAAAACCTCTGTGCTCGTCCGATGCTGGTACTGATGCTACTATTGCCATCACCGGTGCTGCACATGGTTCCGTTTCCAGGCCCAGCTCTCCCTGGCCACCCTGGGACCCCTGCAAGCCCTCCTTTTCCTTGGGTTTCCGGTCATGGCAGCTCCAGAATTTTGGGAGGCGGGGACAAGCTAGAGGAATTCACTTTGATCGTACAGCTGTGTGCAGTGTGTTCATCTGGGGGTACAGCGGGGTGGCTGACAGAGATCATGAGGGGCCAGAGTGCCTGAGCCAGCCATGCTGGTGGGGTCGGCACTGCCTGAGCAGGGTGGAGGCTCTGTTCCTGGACTGTGCCTGTGGGAGGTTGAGGGGCCGGTGTGTGTGCCTGCTCCCTTCTTGGGAAGAGAAAGAGGGGATGCGGGTGGGGAGCCGGGCCCCACACCTCTTGGGGCAGTGACGTGGGCAGGAACCGGCGTTCAGACTCACAAACCGCAGTCTGCGCGGAGTCCTTATTAATTCCAGGACAGGGAAACGGCTGGAGCCAGCAGCAGAGGGCCTGCCGAGGGACCGGCGGAGGCCAGAGACGCACTTGCCGGATAGCTGCAAGGCTGGGCCCTGCACCGGGTCCTGTCTCCGGCTCCGGTGCCCCCCACCACTCGGAGGCCTGTTCCCAGAGCTCCACGGACACAGATTTGGGAGGGTCTTTTAGAGCCGAAGGCACAGAACTGATCACCCGTCAAGCTGGCCTGGCGTCTGCTGCACATAGTGTGAGAACAGGGGTCATAGCCTTTGCCAATATCCATTCACCCGTCATCAGGAAGCCCACGGAGCTGGGCGTGGGGCACGCCTGTCAGCCTTCCAGAGTGCTGGTGGACAGCACTCCACACCCCACGCCCCGGAGAGGCTAGGAGTTCTGTTAGTACTCTGGGAGGCTGAAGCAGGAGGATTACAAATTTGAGCACAGCCCAAACAACTTAGCAACTTAGTGAGAACTTGTCTCAAACTTTAAAAAATAAAAAATAAAATTAAGAAGTGGAGTTGGAGCTCAGCGTGAAGTCCTAGGGCTCAACTTTCTATATGCAAAAACGAGAGAAATAAAGAAGGAAAAAAAAGAGGGAAAGGGAGGAAGGAAGAAAGAAAGAAGGAAAGCTCTGTGGCCACTAAATTCCAGGCTTCGAGTAGGGTGTCCAGGCCTGCACCCAGCCCAGCCCACCTGCTCTGTGGCCGTCCTTTCTCCTGACAAGTCTCCCTCTGGCCCCAGGCTCCCGGTCCCTGAGCCTCTCCACTAGCCCTCGGGCCCCTGCTGACCTTGGGCAGGGCATAGTCCCTTCCTGTCATCCTCCTGCTGTGAGCGGGAACCTGTTGTCTCTGCCATCCGAGTGTTGGGTTAGCACGGAGGATCCTTCCAGGAGGTGGAGACAGAGACTGCTGGTGTAGACAGACCCCGGCCAGACTGTGGGGTGCAGCTTCTGCTTCTCCTCCCTGTCTACACAGGCAGGGTCCCATCAGCTGTGGAACCCAGGACACGCTGGGCCAGTGGGAGGGGCAGGTGGGCTGTGGGGCTCAGAAACCTTCGGATTTCACCCAGGCCCACAGAAGACACTGCGGCCAGTCTCAGGGTGAGCAAGAGATGGAAGAAGATGGGCAGGGCACACGTCCAGCGGGCACGAGTTCTTCCTGGAGGCCAGTGGAGTGCCGGGGATCAGCAGCCAGGAGGCGTGAGGGCCCCATGGCTCGAACCCTCCTTCCTCGGACGCCACTGCAGACCTGGAGGCCGGTGCTTCTTCCTTCTACTGATTTCAAATTTGCTAGCAGCGAATACCAGAAAAAAATTAATAGTATGTGATATTGAATGCAGTGTACGAAAAAATACCATTATTTGTTGAGCAGATAATCAGTATAAAATTATTGCATTATTTTACATCGCTTTTTGTCTTGAGTCTTAAAACTGGCATGTATTGCCCAGGGATTTAGCTCAGTGGTTCTGGTGTCTACCTTGCAAGCACAAGGTTCTGAGTTCATTCCCTGGTAACCATGTACCACGATGCCGGGCATGGTGACTCCCACCCATAATCCCAGCACTCAGCAGGCAGAGGCAGGAGGATTGCTGTGAGTTGAGGCTAGCCTAGGCTACATAGTGAGTTCGGGGCAACCTTGAACTATAAAGCAGGACTGTGTCTCAAAAAACAAAACGAAACAAAAACAAACCAACAAACAACAACAAAAAAAGTGGCATATATTTTACCTTTTTATTTTTTCTGTACTGAGGATTGAACCCAGGGCCTTTGCACTGAGCTACATTCCCAGGGCTTTGTATTTATTTAGCTTTATTTTGAACAAGGTCTCACTAAATCACTAAGTTGTCCAGGCTAAGCTCAAACTTGCATCCTCCTACCTCAGCCTCCCAGAGTGCTGGGATAACAGGTCTACGCCGCCATGCCTGGGTACCACACGCCTTTAAGACGGACCACGCCTGTCTGTAAGTGTCTGGCACAGAACCAGTGCCCAAGCACGGGGTGAGGCCCATGAGACCGATCTGGGTGACTGAGACGGAGGGTGGAGGTCGAGGGGCACAAGACGAAGTCTCCCCAGCAGCGCCCCCATGGAGCCTGGGGGGCCTGGCCCTGAGCTGCCGCGCTTTCCCCCAGCCCGGCCCGGGTGTTTGTGCGTCTGAGTCATTTGTCAGTCTGGGTCCTTGGCTGCGGGAGCTGGGTGGGGGTGCAGTGTCCGGATGGGACGGGCTGTTCCCACGTCGCCTCGCGGGCTGTCTGCGTCCGGGGAGCATCACGAGCCCGCCACTCGCGGGGGCCCTCTCCCAGGACGGGGCAGTGGGCTCCGCAATGCACCCCTTGTCGGCCTGACACTCCACAGTTTGTAAAGCACATCTCCAGTCCTGCCGGGGATGTTATTACCCCCGGGCATAGACGGGGCTCAGGCCTGGTGGGAGTGCGCTTTCGAGGTCTCCCTCGCACGACTGAATTTTAACCCTCAACGTGCAGGGGTGGCAGTGAACTCCACCCCAGCGCCCTGTGCCTGGGTGTCCCCGCACACTGCCCTGCCCGCGGGTCTCTGCTCTCCCATGCACTTCCGGCTGTGCTGAGTTTGGGGGCTGGGGCTGGGCCATCGGGGCCACTTCTGAGGGCCGAGCTAACCTGTTCGCCATGGGCAACGTCCCCTCCGGGAGCACACTCTCAGGTCACTGCGAGGGAGGAGTTGGACGGACACACAGGTACACGGGACAGAGTCCAGGACCAGCCCAAGGTCACCTGATGGCCCCGTGGCCGCAGTGAAGCCCTGGGGTCCGTCACCTGGGGGTTGCCCAGCGCCGGGACAGTGCGGCCCTTTCTCCCCTGCCAGGCGCGTGGCCGTCTGAGCTGAGCCGAGGCCACCGTCTCCTTCCCAGCCCCAGCCTTGGCCGAGATCAGGATTTCTTCCAAGAGCCTCGGCAGGCACGGGGGCGGGATCGCTCTTCCTCCCGGGCTTTGGCGTCTCCATCCCTAGGCCGCGTTCCTGCGCCCTGCCCTGGGCAGAGCCCTCTGCCCACGCCCGGAACCCTGAGCCCTGTGGCGCCAGGCGGGTCCGGTGGGCAGCCTGGGCAGCTGTGCAGAGGCCTGGTGGGAGGAAGGGGGACTGCGCCTGGGGCTCTCACAGCCCCTCGTGGGCCGTGGCATCGGGAGGGGAAGACGCCGAGGACCCCAGTCCTGGGAACAAAGGTTTAGAGCCCAGGAAGCAAACAGAAGGACTCCTGGGACGGTGGATGCTGGCACCAGGCCTGCCATTCAGGCTCCGAAAGGAAGACACTGCCCAGATGGCAGCCTCTGCGCTTCAGTGCACGCACATGGCTGTCTGCTGGGAGCCTCACGAGCAGAGGTCCTCGCTGTCCCTGTGCTGCTTAGAGCCCCACAATTAGGACTCTCAGAGGACACGGCCTCATTCCCACACAGGCGCATGACGGCGGCCGCTTGCGACCCATCAGCCAACAGACCTAGCCGGCCAGCAGCGGCAGATGGGGGCCGGAGTGGGGCAAACAGGAATGCAGACAGCGCCCCGCCCTCCCGGGGCTCAAGTTTCTTTTACTCTAGGAATGAGGTGGGCTCAGCGGTTAGTGGTTGCCCATTGTGCATGAGACCTGAGGCTCCATCGCAGAGCTGCGAGGAAACGGTAGCTTTTCAACTTTTCAGTGGCATGACAGTCACACGGCTCCATCAGAAACTCTACTTCAGAGTTTAAACTTGGATTTTTTCCCCCGTACTAGTGATATTCGGTGTGATTGCCCCTCTCTCTTCTCAGCACTAGGGATGGAAGCCATACCCTTCGCACGGACTTACATCCCTAGCCCTTCTTTATCGTTTGAAAAACATTTTGAGACAAGATTTCACTCAGTCACCAAGTCACCCAGCTGGGTTTGAACTTCCCACCCTCCGAGTTCCGCCCACAAGTATGTGCAGTTTGGCTCCAACGTCTTCTCACATGGATGCTGTCATGGTGGGCCTGGGCCCACTCTTAGGACTGCATGTTGATCTCCTCACCTCTCTAAGGACCCTGAGCCCAAGCACGGCACAGAGGAAGGCTCCAGGGGCGGGGGCGGGGCTCTTTCTAGCTCTGCCCCCAACACAGGTCCTTCTGGATGGCACTGGAACTTCTTGGAAGGCCTTTCTCTCCCCTGCCCCACATCTGCGGCTGGGCTGGGTTCAGGTGGCCTGTCACTATGTCTTTCCGTGACATTCAAAATATCCTATGTCGGAGAAAAGACTTCAGCCAAGAGGACTTCCTGGTCACATGCTTATACCGGCCACCTGACACCCAGGCAAGCATGTGATTAGACAGGTCTCTGCCTGTGTCACCTGCCCTTCCCTCATCAGCCCAGACTGGCCAGCCCCATGCTCCCCAGAACCACCGCAGCCAGTGGGGTCAGGCCTGGAAGGCTCTCTGGGGGAGGGGAGGCTGGCTCGGATTGTGGTCTCCCTCAGCTCCTGCCACCCACCGGGACCGCAGCGAGCTTCTCTGGTAATAACTGGCTTAAGCCTCAGCCACAGGCACAGGCAGGAGGCGCTGTCACTCCCTTCCACTGGTCACATCTTCCATGTTTTGTTTTGAGGCTTCTGAGGCCCCCCCACTGGTGATTTCCTGTAGAGGGTCAAGACCTCTGTCTCCTTTCAGATGCAAACTATCTGTCCCAGAACCCACCCCCAACGACCTCTCTTCTGTCCCTCTGGCCTGGCCACCCCAGAGCCGAGTCCCGGGGACAACCGGGGACAGAAATTCCAGCCCAGAGTCTGCTAAGTGACCCCAGCCGGCCAGCGCTAGGCCAGCGCTACCTCACTCACCTGCCTTGCGGGTGCAGCCTGCTTTCCACAGTCTCCTCCCACCTCTGCCTCCGGAGAGACCTGGGCCTCCCTGCTGGGCCCTGCGGATGGCCGCTTCTCTCTACAGCACTGGGTTCAGCGAAGCAGGGTCACCCATCCCCCTCTCGTGTTTCCTTTCCTCCCTTCTTCCTCCTTCCCTTCGTTCCTTCTTCTCTCTCTCCCTTCCTCTTTTCCACCCTCCCTCCCTCGCTCTCTTCTTTCCTTCCCTTTTTCTTTTGCAGTACTGGGGACCGAGCCCCGTCTGTCCTGAGCTTTTTGACCTTTTGACACAGGTCTCACTAGATTGCCCAGGCCGGGCTCCAACTTGCCGTCCTCCTCCCTCAGCCGCCCTCAGGGCTAGGATCATTTTCCTCAGGTAAACTCAGGTCTGAGAGATCAAGTGACTTGTCCAAAGTCCTATGCTGGGAAATGGTTGCACTAGGGCTTGAAGCGGGACGGTAGTCCTGGTCTGGCATCCGTCCCGGCCCCCGTCTGCACACAGGCCAGGGCCTTGGGGAAGAACGGAGGAGGAAGACCGGAGAGCCTGGCTTCCTGCCGACGTAGGCGGCTCCACTTCCGCGGGGAGCTCCACGGAGACTACGCTGTCTCAGCCCCGCAGTGTCCCCAGCACCCATCCTAGAGCCCACAGCTGGACGTGCACCTGCCGGCCTCTCTCGCTCTGTCAAGACAGGGGTCTCACTCTGCACTCCAGGCTGGCCTCGAACTGACAGCGGGTTCGGCTTCCGGCTCCAGTCAGACGGCCTCTCCCTGCTTTGAGCTGCACACCCCACTGCAGGAGCCCGGATGGGAACAGCTTGAGGACCGCCGCACGTCTCCGCTCCCTTGTAACCATCAGCCACCCACAGGTCTGGCCCCCCTTTCCGGCCGCTCCTTCAGGACCTCTCCTGGCCTATGCCGGCTAGAGGGGTGCTCAGCGGTCTCCCCTGGACCAGTCTGCCTGCCTCACACCTTGCTGTGGCTTGAGCCACGTCTATGTCCTGACTGGACTGGGGTTTCCAGGAATGGGGTCTCTGCGCCTGAAATCAAGTCAAGATGAGGTTGTGCTGGGTTGAGATGGGTGAAGCCCTACGTCCGGGGTCTCATGAAGGGACCCGGAGGACAGACATCTGTAGAGAGGTTATTTTTTTAATTGAATTCTTTATTGGTACATTTTATATACAGCTCAAAATCACACACAACATTGGGGAATTTGTACCAGTATATGGCACAAGTTAATTCTCATTTTTACCCACATCCCTACCCACCCACAACCCCCCACCCCTTATATACATGCTCTTTTATTTTCTTTTGGAATCATATTAATTTTTCCCCTCATTACATTCCCACATCAAATTCCCTTTGGATATTTCCTACTTTACAAAAACTATCATACATTCTAGAACTCATTTACACCTATAGGTGCTCATACCAAAGAAAACATCTGGTATTTGCATATCTGTGATCTATTTATTTCACTTATTATTAGTGTGTCCTCCAGGTGTATCCATTTGCACATAAATGAATCTTGTCATTCTTTATGGCAGAGTGATACTACATTTTATAAAATAAAAAGAACCCACATCGTCTTTATCCAGTCAAAAGAGGTTATTTTTTCTTTCTCAGATGCTCAGAATTCAACCCAGGCCTTGACTGAGCTACATCGCAGCCCCTTTAAAAAATGTTTTATTGGGCCGGAGGGTTAGCTCAGTGGTTCCAGCACCTGCCTCACAAGCACAAGGTCCTGAGTTCGATCCCTGGTAACCACATATAATATAATGCTGGGGGTGGAGACACGCCCACCAACAATCAATACTGCATACCACAATGCCGGACGTGGTGGCTCATCCCTGTAATCCCAGCACTCGGGAGGGCAGAGACAGGAGGATTGCTGAGTTCGCGGCAGCTTGCCTGGCCACCATAGTGAGCTCAGGGCCAGCCTGAACTACAAAGCGAGACCCTGTCTCAAAAAGCAAAAAAAAAAAAAAAAAGTTTTATTTAAAAGCAGAGTCTCTTTAAGTCACTAAATTGCCCAGGCTGGGTGTGAATTTAAGACCCTCCCACCTCAGGTTCCCAAGTATTCTTTTTTTTTTTTTGAGACAGGGTCTCGCTTTTTAGTTCAGGCTGGCTTGAGCTCACTGTGTAACCCAGGCAAGCCTGGAACTCCGCAATCCTCCTGCCTCTGCCTCCTGAGTGCTGGGATTACAGGCATGAGCCACCACGCCCGGCACTGTGGTATGCGGTATTGATTGTTGGTGGGCATGAGTCTCCACGCCCAGCATTGTATGTGGTTACTGGGGATCGAACTCAGGACCTTGCGCTTGAGAGGCAGGCGCCGGAACCACTGAGCTAACCCTCCGGCCCCTCAAGTATTCTTTTGTGCCTTTATTTTTTTCTCTCATGTGACCTCCCCAGGCTAAGTGTAGTTGAAGTTTGTTCTATGTTCCTGTATAGAATTCACCTTATAATTACACAGGTTGGGCATCTTTTCCAAAAGTCTGAAATATTTCCAAATCTGAAACTTCTTGAGGACTGATGGCATAAATAGAAATTTCACATTATGAAACTCTGCTTAAGTGCAAAATTATTAAAAATAGAAGTATGAAGTATGTATGAAGCCAGGTCTGGGTCTGATCCACGACACATCTGTCATCCCAGCATTCTGAGGCTGAGACAAGAAGATGAAAAAAAAAAAAAAAAAGGCCAGAGATTTAGCTTAGTGGTTCCAGGGTCTGCCTGGCAAACACAAGGTCCCTGGTTTGATCCCTGGTAACCACATACAACAATACCGGGTATGGTGGCTCACGCCCACTAGCAATCAGTACCACACACACCACAATGCCAGGATGTGGTGGGTCATACCTGTAATCCCAGCACTCAGGAGGCAGAGGCAGGAAGATTGCAAGTTTGAGGCATGCTTGGCTACATAGTGAGACTCTGTCTCCAGAAAAACAAAGCAGAACAAAAGTTAAAGAAAAATAAAGCAAGAAATCTTTGCCTACCCAGAGGTCCTGCTGATATTCTCCCGTGTTTTACTGCAGAAACATTAGGACTCCGCCTTCCACACTATGTTGGTGACCTGCACGGACACGGAGCCTTTTCAACCTCAACAGAGTCAGGACTCAACTCCCTAACCCTCCCCACCCTCAGCAGCCCCAGAATTTGGAAAACATTCTTCTCTCTTCCCTGGTCAATGTGGCAAAGCCTGTTCAATGGCTCGGCCCTTCCTCTGAGCCCTGGAATTAATAAAAACCTGTGGTTTTCGGGCTGAGAGCTGGTTCTGAAGCCGGCCAGGATTCAGACAGCAAGGTGGAGGGGCACCATTTGTACCCCATAATGGGACATACTCACCCACTCACGCTGCTGAGTACAGACTCCAGCCAGGATGGACCTCCCCACCTGGTCCCAACTCCTCCAAACCAACCCCAGACTCTCCTGTCCTCTGGTCACAGACGTGAAGGTTGTAGCTCGCTACCCTGGGACTTCAGGGAGGCCCCATGGATATGGAGTTGATTAGGGTTCAGGGTGGTTCTAGGATCCCAGGTAAGAATCAGGGTCCACCAGTATTATCTGCCCAGGAGCCTTTAGTGACTCGACTTCATTCAAGGCCTCCTGAGGTTGAGCTGGGTTAGCGTGGGAATGCCACCTCCAAGGCCCTCCACTGTTTCTTGGTGTCGATCGGAGAGTCGTGTTCTACCCCCTGAATGAAGAGGCCTTTGTCCTGTGAGCACCGAGCAGGCATCTGCAATGCTTCCAGCCCTGTGCTGGCCACTGAGGACCCAAGGATGAGCTTCAAGACTGAGGCTGATGTCTCTGATTCCTGCATGCTCGGGTGACAGCGAGGCTGGTGGTACAGCACTTGCTCACGGGGCTTCTGCTCTGAAATATCTCTTGGGGAAAAGTCTGAGAAATGGCCCAGAAGATACCTGTGAGGATAAAGGTGGAAAACATTGATCATTAACTAAATGGAGCCAGGACTCCTCCCTGGGTTTAGGGACCGCAGGGGCCCATTCAGAGGTAAATCCCTGGGTCTGGCTCTGATCCCGCCTGAGGCCCTATTCTGACCTTGACTTGGTTTCTCTCTGTCTCTGTCACTCTCCCCAGCTCGGGTTCAAGACCCCACTGCTTCACTTGGAGTTATTTGACCTTGGGTAAATGACCCAGTCTCAGTTTCCCCAACTGTTAGAGAGGGGTGTGGCAGGAATCGGGAGCTGATGCATGTTACACGTGCCTGGCTCAGGGCCGCCACCACGCTCCCCACAGTCCCCTGCAACCCCTGGCTCTGGCCCTTCCAAGAAACCCTGCCCAGAGCTTGGCACTGAGCTGGGTGCACCGCAGGGGGCCTGGGCTCAGGCCTCATCGTCTGCATCCATCCTCGGGGAATCCTGATTGGTTTGGGAGAGGGGAAGGGCTGTTTTCTGTATGGTCCTTGCCAGGTAAGCAGGGGAGGCCCTGTTGCCTCAGCCGGACAAGAGGGGTCCCTGCCCAGGCCCATGTTCTCTCCTTTAATTATGTCCACCGCCCTGGCTGGGCCCTAGCCAAGCCTTTGCTTGCTGGTGAGCGCCAAACCCAGGCCGTGCCAGGCTCAGTGGTGGCCCTGGGCCAAGAACAGCAGAGCTGCTCTCAGGAAAGCTGGGGGATTAGGCCGCAGGCTGGCAGGGACGCAGGTGTCCGCCTCCTGCCTCAGCCCGAGGACGAGGGGCAGATGACCTCGGGGACACAAGTCACCCCAGGGGACGTAGGGACAGGACGGGTCTTCGACCAGCCTAGCGGGCCACTGTGGCCTTGTGCCTCACGACCCCTGTGTAAGACAGGTCCAGGTCTCAGGGCCCAGAGAGACCTCTTCCCCAGCCATCCTGGTCCTGAGCCTTACTTGACAGGATGCTGAGTGACAGTGGCCCTGGCCCTGGCCCTGCCTTGGACTCGGGACCTCCTGAGGGCCCGGCCTGCTCTGGAGGGCTGGTGGGGTGGTGTGGTATCAGGGCTGGCTGTTTCTTTTCCTGGGCCCTTCCTCGTGCTCAGCCGGGCTAGCACAGCGTGCAGAGGCCTGTGTGCTGTGGTCACAGGGCTGAGGCGGGAGCCATCTGGGCTGTCTGTGTCTGCTGTCGAGGGCAGAGGCCACCGGCTTGGCTCGGGGATGAGTCCCTGGGCTCCTGAAATTTGGTCCGCTCTGGCAGTAGGGGCTTCTGCTCGTGACCCCCCACCACCTCCAGCATGTTTGCCCGCGTGTGCCCTGCCTGCCCTTGCCTCACCCCTCCGGACTCATTTTTTTCTGACACGTTTTCTCTGACACCAACCTGGGTTGAGGGTCCCTTCCGACCCCCACCCCCAGCCTCTATTTCTCTCTCTGGGGGAAATTGTTCACACCACAGCCTCCTGGGCAGGGCCGCCCTTCCTCCCTCCTCTCCCTGCCCTGATGATCTTCTTGTCCCGAGCCAGGTCGGCCGCTGGCAGGGACCCACGGAGCAGGTGGCCGCCTGACCTGGCTTGGTCCCCTGTCTGGGCCGGCTCTAGGCCCCTCCCTGCAGGCCTGGCGGATGGGGGTGTCTGAAGGGACCCAGACTGACTCAGATGTTATTTTGGGCTCCTTTTGGGCCCAGCGAGCTCTGAGGCCTCAGGCCTGTTTAGACGGCTGGGCCGGATGTGACCTGTTCCAGGCCTCGGGCCTCTGCAGGCTGGGTATGCAATGGGCCAAGGAAAATGGAGCTGCCGGGCTGAAGCGGGCAGGGAGGGCAGGGGGCGGGGCAGCAGGTCCAGGGTGGCCCTGCCTGAGCCTGGAGGCTGCCACACCAGGGCCCGGGGTCACCAGCTGGAGGGCTTAGCATCCCAGAACCCCTGAGTCAGAGGGCCAGGCTGCCTCTACCTCCTCCCGTGGACACACACCTGAGCCCAGGTAGGACTCTGGGGAGGCAAGGACAGTCAGGTGTGGCACGGGTCCCCGATCCTGAGGTGCCTGCTCTTCAGAGCCCACCTGAAGAGCCGCTCCTTCGCGTTGGTGGCCTCAGCCACTGCGGCTGGGCACCGTGAGTCCAGGCCCGGTCACGGAGGCCCACGTCCTCACACGGTATACTGGCAGTGGTGCTCAGTTGTCTGCCGTGCTCCCCGGCTCTGCTCCCTCAGGACATCTGTCCTTGGCTCCTGCCCTGGGCTCTGGCCCAGATGTATTCAAGGAAACATGCGAACCCTTAGCTCTGTCCACCACAAACAAACTGAAAGCAGCAGGGGCTGAGAACCGTGCTCACCCTGCAGGGCCGGCGGGTGGCTTGGGGCGGGGCCGGGCCTTGTGTCCCTGGGAGCCCCGGCTGCTCTGTGCTGGTTCCATGTGCACCTCTGCACCCTCCGCGGTCCTGTGCCGAAGGGGCGGGTGTGGTGTCCTTTTGCGCCCTGTGGCTGTGAGCTGCTGGGTCAAGACCTAGTTCTGAGCTGGAAAAGCCTCGGGGGAGCCCACTGCATTGGGGGGAGCGTGAGGCTCAGGAAGGGCTGCGGCCCGGGCATCCTTAGCTCAGTTTCCCAGGCTCGGACAGGGCTGGTGAGCACGAGGCCTGGGGCCGGGTGGGGTGTGACCCCCATTCCCTGTAAGTTCCACCCCCAGATCCCACTCCGGGTCCTATTCACCTGGTCTCCCAGGCAGGTGGCTGAGGGGTGGCTCGGCCAGAGCAGCCGGGCCCCGCCGGGCTTAGGACATGGTTGGCACGGGTGGCCGTGGGTCTGGCAGCCACCCAAGTATGCGGGCGGCCGTGTGGACGGCTGTCCTCTCCGCGTTCCCAGAGCACACCCCGAGGAAGACAGAATGCTTCTCAGATGACAGGCTCCGTCCCAGGCTCCGTCCCAGACCGCATTCCTGCAAGCGGGCGGTGAGGAGGCGTCTTGACATCTGCAGGGTGGGGGCGCTGCCACACGCACGGCAGGGTCTGCCGCCACTGGGCCTGGGCCGCCAGAGCCGTGGGTCTGCCCGGGGCACCGCGGGGCTATGCTCTGGCCACCCGCTATGCTCCCTCCCACACAGGCGGCCTGGATGGACAGCTGGGCACCTGGTTTTATGTCCTGCCCAGGGCCTCAGATGGCACCTGCTTGCCCATGCAGACATCTGCTCTGACCTTACTCACGTAAGGCCTTTAATCTGGGTGGGCGGTGGCGAATCCCATGCCCTGGCACACAGGGCGCCTCTCTGAGCTGGGCATGCCCCATCCTCTCAGGCACCGGCTGGAATGTCCCTTGCCCTGCCCAGGAGTGGGCATCTCCGTACCCTCTTCTGGATACAGGGGCACTGGGAGTCAACCAGCCTGAGGATGAGCACAAGCCCCTACCCAGCCTCGGTTTCTTCTCCTCCTCCATGCTGGAACCCAGGGCCTCACCCCTGAGAGGCAAGCGTCCTATCACGGAGCCACAGCCAGACCTCAGTGTCCCCCTTTTTTTTTTTTGCTTTTGAGACAGGGTCTTGCTTTGTAGTTCAGGCTGGCCCTGAGCTCACTATGGCGCCCAGGCAAGCTGTCGCGAACTCAACAATCCTCCTGTCTCTGCCTCCCGAGTGCTGGGATTACAGGCGTGAGCCACCACGTCCGGCATTGTGGTATGCGGTGTTGATTGTTGGTGGGCGTGTCTCCACCCAGCATTATATGTGGTCACCGGGGATCGAACTCAGGACCTTGTGCTTGTGAGGCAGGCGCCGGAACCACTGAGCTAACCCTCCGGCCCGTCAGTGTCCCCTTTTTTAAAAGGGCTTGGTCACTCTTGCACATGGCTACTGTGATCCACAACAGAAACCTGCTGTCCCTGGGCCTGGGGTTGGCTCAGGAGGGCGGCAGAGAGAGCCTGTGCGTTTCGGAGGTCGGACCCTTCTCCTCCCTGCGCAGGCCCTCTTCCCAAAAGAAGGCACCTCCAGCCTTAAATGTGGATCCTCTGAGTTCTCAACAGCCCAAGGTGAGTTCAGGGCCTCAGGGAGAACATACGAGAGGAGTCGAAGCTTGCCAGCAAACCGGGAAGGAGAAAGACATTAGGGGCAAGCTGTTACACACAGAGGCAGCAAGAAGCGCCGGCACATTCAGGGTGGCACAGATATCGAGCAGGGTGCTTGAGCCATGGAGGGAGACGGGTAGGTCTGAGGCGGAGGCCCGCGGTGCAGGCAGCCCTGGAAGGCAGGTTCGGAAGACGGGAAGATGCATTCAGTGGCCGGGTGAACGCTGGGCAGGGATTTGCCTGGAGAAGGGTGGGGCAGAGCAGGGCCGGGGTGACATGAGGACAACAGTGGTGTGGAGGAGGTGGCCTGGGGGAGATCAAGGGTCCCAGGCCAGCGGGTTGGGGAGCCGGGTGGGGTCCCAGGTGGCCTCCCCGTCTTCTGGCTCGGGTGTCTCTGGCTGGTACTGGAGCCATGTCCCAGCCTGCTGTTTACATTGCTTACATACTTCTGCCTCTTATCTCCGAGGGTCTGTCGCGATGCCCACCTCGCCCAGCGGTGCCATCACTGCTTGACCATAAATCAGCTGCTGCCACTCCCCAACACCTCGCGCCCAGCGTCCTTCCTGGCACTGAAGTTCACTTGGCAGGGAGGGTGGGTCTCAGTGAGGAGCCATCCCGTAGGGATGTGCCACCCTCCCAAGGCTTCTCTGCCCACTCCTGGGTCTTCCTGGTGGGGCTCTGAGAACTGGGGCGGGGGCAGAGCGGAGGAGTGCGCAGGCTACAGCCGGCGTCAGATCCAATCAGATGAAACCCTCTGCCGGCTCCACACAGTGACTCGACGAGCATGCACCTCGGCGACCCATCCACATCCGGTTCTGCATCAGACCAAAGTCACCACGAGCGAGCGGATGGCGGAGCTGGCAGGAAGCGGGGGATGGTGTTCTGGACGCTGCGACACAGGCGTGTCCAGAGTGTGACAGCTCTTAGCTGGTGAAGTAAGTTCACACCACGCGCGTGCACTTCTCTGTGTGAATAATATAATTCTTTGATGTAACATCAGAGGCCACGTGCGGCCTTTTATTATAGCTCATATTATATATGAGGCGTAACAGAAAAACATGGTGTGTATTTAAGTTTAAAGCACGTTCTAGGGAAAAGACACACGGCTGTGAAGCCCCTTCAAAACGCCCCTGCCCGTGCTGGAGCACACTTACGCCGCCTGCTGGCCCCTTTCGGAAGCAGCTCTGGGAGTTCTGTTTCCTGGTCTTCACTTGCGCTGCCCTAGCTGCTTCCATGTCCTGAACTGATTCAAAATGCTGCTTTTTCACGGTCGTTTAGACTTTGGGGTGGAGCCAGGAGCTGCAAGTGCCAGATCCAGGGAAGGAGGTGGAGGAGGACACAGGATCATTTTTATAGCTTCCTTCTTGTTCGATGCCTCTGGGCAGCAGCAATCTCTGTAGTTTTAAAATTGTACCTTGTGATGACTCTCCCGAAAGAGGACTCCAGAACTGCTTCCGAAAGGGGCAAGAACAATGAGATGAGAGTGTTTGAAGTGGGGGATTTTTGAGGGGGACCCATGGCCACGGGTCTTTTGCTGTACTAATTGTTTTTGGTTTTTTTTGACACAGGGTCTCGCTTTGTAGTTCAGGCTGGCCCTGAGCTCACTATGTAGCCCAGGTCAAGCCGCCGCGAACTCAGCAATCCTCCTGTCTCTGCTTCCCGAGGGCTGGGATTACAGGCGTGAGCCACCATGCCCGGCACTGTGGTATGTGCTAGTGATTGCTGGTGGGCGTGAGTCACCACGCCCAGCATTGTATGTGGTTACCGGGGATTGAACTCAGGACCTTGTGCTTGCGAGGCAGGTGCCAGAACCACTGAGCTAAATCTCCCGCTCCTAATTGCTTTTGTTTTTTTGAGACAGGATCTTGCTTTATAGTTCAGGCTGGCCCTGAGCTCTCTATGTAGCCCAGGCAAGCCTTAAACTCAGCAATCCTCCTGCCTCTGCCTCCCTTGCTGGGATTACACGCCTGACCCACCAGGCCTGGCACTGTGGTATGTGGTATTGATTGCCAGTGGGTGTGAGTCACCACTCCCGGTGTTGTATGTGGTTCTCGGGGATCGAACCAGGGACCTTGTACTTGCTAGGCAGGCGCTGGAACCACTGAGCTAAATCTCCAGCCCTGATATACTAATTTTTTTTAAAGGAATTTAAGTATAATATTGTTTGATCACACATTTATGTGTGTTTATTCATCTATCTGCTTGTTTGTCTCTCCAGCATCTGGTTCTCGTATCTGAAAAAGCTGCTCAATGTCCTTTCCCGGGACACTTGTTCCTTGCTAGGGGTGGACGGGGAGGGGCTCCGATGGGACCCACCCTGGGAGGGACCCACAGACCTGGCCCTCAGGAAGCAGAAGGGCTCTGGGAAGTTCCTCCCACTAGTCAGACACTGACTGGAGAAGGTGACCGTGTCCCTGCAGGTTGTGGAACAGAGGCAGAGCTGGCGGTTGGCCTCCCAGAGCCTGGCCTGTCTGCCCTTGAGTACGTGGTGTCCCTGGCGGAAGCCCCATCAGGGTCAGCACGCAGAGGACACGCCCTTGTCCCCAGCCCTAGGGGCCTCTGGAGCAAGACAGTTGGCGCGGGTCAGGAATAGAGCCAGGTGGAGGGAAGGCTGGACACTGGCTTGTCCGTGTCCCAGGTACAGGGCTCAGGGTGCCAGGTCCCCGAGGAGCCGGCAGACACTCGGATCCAGACACAGCACCACAAGGTCACGGTGGCTCCAGGCCAGAGCTGGTGCTGGTGACCCTGTGCATGGCCAACAAGCAGGATCCAGACACCCACAGAGCCCCGGGGAGACACCGGTGGGACAGACATGGTCTTACTGGACTCTTGCAGCGTCTGTCTGTCTCCTGCAAGCAGCTGGCTGCAAAAGCCACTGGGGTGGGACAGGGACACAGCCGGGTTGGGGACCCTCGTGTGTTCCTTGCTGCCTCAGCCTCGCCCTGTCACTCTTCTCCAGCCCAGCACCCCAATGACATGAGCCCTCTACTGCCCCCGGCCGGAGTCTGGCTGTGGCCCTTCCTGCTTTGCTTCTCCACCCCCTCGAAACTTCAGGGACAGCCTGGCCAGCGACCCCTGGCCTCTCCCTGACCCGCCCTGCCTCCGGCCCCCCACCCTCCTTGCATCCTCAGCCCTGACCTCATGTCTGCGGGGCCCTGGGCGAGGGCAAGATAAGGTGGGCATCGCATACTGCTCCCTCCTGGGTAGGACGGGAAGGGCGGGCCAGGCTGCCAGCCTGAGGGCCCATGACTCATGGGTGGGCAGGGCCCGGCTGCGTCCGGGAGGAAGTGCCACTTCCTCTGGATAAGGCTGGAAGCTGGCTCTTTGCGCCTCTTGGGTTGTGCGCGGGAGACTTTCAGAAGGGCTTCTGCCTGCCCGTGTGGTGAAGGCCCCTCCGATAGGTCGCCCTGTGCTGCGGTGTCTTATTCTCACATCTAGCACACGCCCGCCTGGAGTGGCCTTTCGTGAGGCTCAGGGGGCAGACGGCCTGTTTCCTCAGCACCTCCTGGGAGCCTGCTGCCCTCTCCCTGCGGATCTGTGACCTGTCGCACGCTGCCTGTGACTGTCAGCTGTGCCCTGGATTCCCATCACTGCCGCCCCCCTGTCCCCCCTGTGACTTCAGTGAGGAGGACTTCTCTTTACTCCCATTTTCAAAGCCCTCACCGTTTACACTCTGTGTATCAAGGTCCTCAAAAATACCAACCGACATGAAGTGTGTCTGTTCCACGAAGGGTGTGGACCAAGTGACAGACTGGCAGGGGGTGATATTTCTGATTTTTAAACAACACAGGGCTGCTTTCTAGAATATATAAGGAATATCTGTGCAGGAAAAAGCAGTAGCAGCGCCGATAGAGAAATGGGTGCGGGGAATAAAGCAGCTGTTTGTGAAAAAGGAAACACAAATGATTAAGAACACAGGGAGGGAGGCTTGAGTTCACATTTAGGGAGCAAGCAGAGCAGTGTGGAGTAAAATACCGATGAGACGTCGCTTTGTGGACATCAGGCTGTTGGTGTCCAGAGGCTGGGCCCCTCGCGTATCTGTGGGGACGTGGGACAGAAGGACGGCTGCCTGGATCCCTGTCTAGCAGGACAGATGGGCCCTGACTTAGGCCGAGTCGACTTACGGAGTTTTGATTTTCTGACACTGTAAAATGATACGCATTCAGTAGAAACTCTACTTTAGATTTTTGCATTTTGATCTTGTCCAGCGAGTGCTCTGAGCTGCACTCTCAGGTCACGGAGGACCACAAGAAAAAGCCACACTACACAGGGTGGAAATCAGAATCCCCTCCTCCAAATACGGTGCACATTTTACAGAGCAGAAGTAAACTTCACATGATGTAAAACTAATTCTGGCTGGATGTGGTGGCCTTGTAATTCCAGCAACTAAGCAGGCTGAGGGAGGAGAATCATAACTTTGGATCCAGCCTGAGCAACTCAGTGAGACTCTGAGTTCATTCAGAGGGTATTTTAAAAAGTCATAAAGCATATGTAGAACCCTGTATTGAACTCCCAGCACTGAAAAAGGATGATTATAGTGGTAGTGGGGAGAAAAAAAAATTAACCTTGAGCATGAAGTCTAAAGCATACAATGTGACAGCATTTAGAACATCCACAATGTGGCATACCGTTACCTCTGTCTGGTTCTGAGACATGTTCATCACCCTAAGAGGAAACCCCATTCTTGTTCATATAGTTGCTACCAGTGACCCACATTTTATGACAACACATCAGATGCCTTAGGAAGGCTGCTTGTGGTTGGAGGGAAAGGGAATAACAGGGACAAGGTAAATCCAGTAGTTTCTTCTTACCCACAGTTTAACTTGCTATAGTTTCATTTCTTCATGGTTAACCACAGCCCACATATATGAAATGGAAAATTCCAGAAATAAACAATTCATATGTTCAGAGTTGTGTGCCATCCTAACAAGTGTGACCAAGGGTTCACATTCTTCCCTGCGCTGTGATGCACAGGGCAAGAAGCAGTGTATCCACACTGTATATGCTACCTGCACACTAGCCACTTCATAGCTTTGTTGGTTATCTGATCAACTAATATCACAATGGTTGGAGTAACTCTTATTTTACCTGATATTGGTCCCAAAGCTCAAAAGTGGCCAAGACAGCATTTTGGATGTGACAAACAAAAGCTGAAAATGAAAAGAAGAGTTTATCATAGTATGTTAATTTAGGAAAAAAAAACATAGTATTCAAGGGACGTTTGAAACATATGGTGTTTAAATTTTTTTAAAGAGCCTTATTACAGCAAAAGACATGTTGCCAAGAACAATGGGATAATTGCTTTCAAGGCAGGTGGAAGTATTTTCAGGGAAATTAATGGCAGTGTGTCATATATGAATAAATTTTTAAATTTAAATATTCAGCATGTGTTTTCACCACTCCTCATTGATCAAACATTTGTGGAAATTTCTGTCAAATAAAAACATTAGGGTGTGTCCTCATCTACCTCATTCACTGGATCTGGCACTGTGCAACTTCTGACTCTTCCCCAAAGGCAAAATAACCATAAAAGGAAATGTTTTCACTTGATTTAGGACATCAAGGCAGTTGCGCAGCACAAATAAAGATGCGCAGGAAAGAGGACTTCCAGAACTGCTCCCCAAAGTGGCAAAAACACTGGGATAAGTGTGTAGGTAAAAGGGGGAGGAATTAGGGAGGGATTCGAGACAATGTGTCTTGTACGGTAATAAAGTTTTTAGGTGTAAGCATTCACCGTGTTTCTGACCATACCTCGTCTATAAGGTTCAGGGCTATCCATGGTTTCTGGCGTCTGCTTGGGTGTTGGAATGTATCCCCTATGATGGGGGGGGAGGTCTGTACAATCTCAGGGACTGAGGGCCAGAAAAAATTTGAAATGTGACATAGAAGCTCAAGGTTCAGATTCTCTCTATTCTAAAGCACCTGGAGAGCAGAGACCCAGGAAGGACCCTGGCCACCCCATGTCCCCTCCCAGACTCCAGCCCAGGTAGAGGACAGCGGAGCCACTCTTGGGCCCGGGCAGGTGCCAGGGAGGAGGAGGGAGGGGTTGGACAGAGGAGGAGAAGGAGGAGCCTCGGGGGCCACGGTGTGGCCCTGTTGGGGTGTCTGGGTAGAAGGACGGACGGACCTGAGACGTGTCAGGTCATGCTCTTTGCTGTCCTTGGGCTTCGGGACAGAAGCAGGCTTTATTTTCCAAGCAAGAAACCCAGACATGTGGTTTGCCAAAGGCTTTCTTTCTTTTTTTATTTGAGAATTTATTTATATGAAAAGTCTTACCAAGGTATAAACATTCTGGGCCTTTGTGCACACTGGGGTCTTAGCCGGAATGTTCCCCCCCCCGGTGCTCTCCCTGTGTGTGTGCCTGGAGAGCTCTGACTGCCCATGGGGACAGGCCTTTGAGGAGCTGCCAGTGGCCACTGTCCCCCCACCTGTGGGGCAGTCTGTCCTCGGGGACCTGCAGCCCCTTCTGCCCTGGCTTCATGGGATAATCTCCTTCTTTTCTTTCCATGCCTCATTCTCCACGCCCAGGTGCCCTCGCGTGGTGGGGTGCAGCGGGGGACAGGTGAATGGACCTTTGGTCACAGCTGAGGGGCTGGTGTGGTGCTGGGGCCGCCTCTCCAGCCTGAGCCACCTGGCCCCTGCTGCTCTCCCCTGCTCGGCCGGGCAGTGTGGAGGCATCGGACCCCAGAAGGCAGAGGACGCCCGAGGCTGAGCCGCTCCCCTGCCCTTGGCTAGACCGAGGGACGGGACTCACGGTGACCTCTGGCCGCAGGGGGCTGCTGAGGTGGGGTTCAGATGGGGCAGGCTGCACAGGACTGAGGGACCCTGGGCATCTCTGCAGGCCTTGACCCCAGTGGGAGTGCTTTTCCCAGACGTGGCAACCAGACCAGCAGGGGGATCTTGTTGGGTGCCCTGTTGGGAACATGGGGGTCAGAGAGCCCCGTGAGCGCAGGCACTCGGCGCGCTGCACCCGCTCCCCGGGCCCTCCCTCCCCCTTGGCAGCTGGCTGCCTCGGCTGTTGACCTTGGCTGCGGGCTGGCGGGGGCTGGCACTCTCACACCATAAATTCCTGTCTTCTAGGAATCCAGCCTGGGAAAGAAAGGAAACACGGAGAGAATATTTGATTAACATTTTTCCAACGTGACCACATCAGAGGGCCGTGTGGCCGGAATTCTCACCCCGGTCTGGGTGGGGCACGACTCAGCTCACAGCCCGAAGCCCAGGAGGGTGGGCCTGGGCCGGCCATGCTGGCTGGCTGCAGAGTGGGGCATCTCCCCCGGGTGCGGGGGAGGTCAACTGGGCCAGACACCTGGAAGGTCACCAGCCCAGGAAGCTCACCGCTGCGCTCTGCGGTCCGGTTTCAACCCCCTGCTCCCCACTGTGGACGAAGCCCCCCGGCTCTGACCTCTAATTCAATCTTTTTTCATTTTTTCAGTACCGGAGATTGAACTCAGCCTCCTCATGCTGCACTACATTCACTTGGCCTTTTAATTTTTTCTTTTTGAATTAGAGACAAGGTTTTGTTGAGCTCAAACTTGGGATCCTCCTGCCTCAGCCTACCAGAGTGCTGGGATGACGAGCACGCACTACTAACGCTGTATTTTCTTGAACTCACCGTCTCTGCAGTGCCCCACCTGGGGTCCGTTCTGAGACCCTCTCTCTTGGCTGCCATGTATCCACACCCACTGGGTCGCACTGCCCGGCTGGGTTTGGGACGCCCTGACTTTGGAAAGTGCACCCCCCCCAGCTGCTGCTCCCACTGGCCCTCTGACTCAGCGCCCCCTTCTCCACTGTGTCCCAAACCTGACTTTGTGGCCCTGCAGTGCCCGCGGGGAGAAGCCTTCCGGGGGCAGGGACACAGGGCACTGTCAGACCTGAGGTCCAGGAAGCGGGAAGTCAGGGCTTCTGGGGTCTGTGCTCATCTGGCCCTGTGGAAGCAGTGGGGGGCTGTGGAACAGACTTGGGGTGACAGCGCCTCCTGGAGCAGGGACCTCTCTGGCTTCCACAGTGGAGCCCAGATCCTAGGAGCTGTGACTTCCAGTTGTCTGACCTCAGGTTTGGAGCCCCCGAGAGTGGAGTGAACTGGTCATGTCTCAGGCATTACCCACGCCCTGGGCCTAGAGGAAGCTGTCACCATGGGTCTCTACCACTCGCCTGCTTCTAGGATAAGGTTCTCTGTCTCCCCAGGATGCTTGAATTGTATGCTGTGCCCCACGGTACCTGGGGGTCAGGGCCTGCCTGGTAGGGTGGAGGAGGACCTGGGAGCCTAGCATTGCCTCTGACTGGTGGACTGAGTCTAAGGGAACCAGGGACAAGTGTCAGAATCCCTGAGGAGCATCTGTTTCTAGGTTTGTTTTCCAAATCATCCTGTCTTTCTGTCACCATAGTGCAATACGTGCTAATCAACTTAGAGTAGGTTTATTTTCACTCATAGTATCGAGTTTCCCTGGTCACCTGGCCCCTTGCTCTGAGGGGCAGCTCATCATGGTGAGAGTGTTTGGGGAGCACGACTGCTCATCTCACACCCAGGAAGCAAAAGAGGAAGGGGAAGAGGGGTGAGGGTCCTTGGGGCTCCAACTCTCACTAAAGTTTCCATGACTTTCTTGGAGCCTTTGACACTTGGGCCATCAAGTCATTCATAATCTAAACCACAGCACTTTTCGGTCTTTTCTTGCTGTATTGCATAGGCGAGTATCTCCCAAATAAACTGGAAAGAGATGAGTGGAGGCAGAGCTCATGTTGGTCTGTCTGTGAGCTGTTCTCCTGCCCTCTGTCCAGTGCGCTACCAGATCTAGCTCTCCCTTTGTTCTCAACTTGTGAGGTTGATATTACTCACAGGTCTCCTCAGATTCCATTTTACAGACAAGGACCTGTGAGTTCACTTACCCAGGCACAACCAATTATTAAGTGGGAGAGGTTTTGTATAAATCCCCATGATTATGAATTCAAGGCCCATCACCTTAATCACTGTTCTAGAAAGCCTCTAATAAAACATGGACTATAGGAATAGGGCAATGCTGGAGGAAGAGCAGCCACAGACACCACTAGAGTAGAAAAGGAAGCAGCAGTTACTCCTATATCTTAGCATCACTTACATCTGCAGTGTAGTCCACAAGGAAGCAAGCCTTGTACAGCAACAGGAAACGAAAGGCCAGCAATTCAGGCTGAGAGGAAATTAGCAAACACTTTATGGCTGACATTAAATGATCTCCAGACAGATTATAAAGTTGAAACATATATAAATACATAATAAAATTCTAGACCCACTAATAGGAAATAATTTAATTTTCTTTCTAACCCTCTGGTAAAATACTTATGAATTCTCTTTCTTTAACTTATTTAACTTCCCTTACATTTCCTGGAGAGTTTTGTACATTTTCAAGCAATAGAAGAAATCTCAAGGAAAAAGACCACCTTATGTGGCCATGGGATGCATGGCTTGGAGACAAGGGACAGGAGGACCACCTTGGTTGGCCTGTGCAGTGCACACTGGCCACACAAGAGGAAGCCACAGGGAATGCAGTGTAAGTAATCTTTGGAGACTGAGCTGTGGACACCAACATTGCCAGGGTCAGGAACTCCCAGCAGCTCTGTACCATTTACCATGATAGACCTCCTGCTGGAGTTCCCCTAGACCTCATCGCTGTCACGCAGGAGGCTGACTACACTGTCCCTTTTCCCATCAGCCCCTGCTTCTCTCTGCCTGTTCTGTAATCCTTGATTCAAAACATAAGACCAGATGAGGTGGAAGCTTAATTGCTCTGCTGGTCAAAGCTGCTCTGAGATTTTTAAAGGGTGTTAGGAGTCAGGCATGGTGACACACGTCCATGAACCCAGTGCTCTGGGAAGCTGAGGCAAGAGGATCCTAAGTTCAAGCCTAGTTTGGACTAGTAGAGACTTAGCCAGTTCTCAACATAAAAACGTTTTCAGGGCTGGGGATTTAGCTCAATGATTCCGGCATCTGCCTGGCAAGCACAAAGTCCTGAGTTCAATCCCCGGTAGTCACATACCACAGTGCTGGGTATGGTGGCTCACACCTGTAATCCCAGCACTTGGGAGGCAGAGGCAGGAAGATTGCCATGAGTTCAAGGCTCTCCTGGGTTACATAGTGAGTTCAGAGCCAGCCTGAACTACAAAGTGAGACCTTGTCTCAAAAAAAAAAAAAAAAAAAGTTTTCAAAAGCATTGAGGATGTAGCTCAGTGTAAAGCTCTGGGTTCAGTCCCCAGGACTGAAAATAAAATAATAAAAGAATTAAGGGTTGTCAGAGCGAGGGAGGGACACAGCGGGCCTTGTTCTCAGATGACCCCCATAGAAAGCCCGGCCGCTGCCCCTCAGTCCTGGCCCATGACTCAGGGCCGCTGGAGGTCAGGGGACTGGGCACTTGCTGATGGCGGCCTTGACATCGGGTCGGGCTCCGCTCCTCTCCTTCACCAGGCACCCCCTGACCAGGACAAAGCTGGAAGTGGGGTTCACACCTTGGGAAGCAGTTTTACTGCTGCCCAACTTGAAGTCTTGGTGGAGCAAAGCACATGTTTTTAAAACCCCCTCGAGCCTATCCTGTCTAAACTGAACATTTTCTCTTGCTTGTTCAACGCCACCATTTACATTCCTGGGCCGGTCGGCGGCCAGGATATTTATAGCTGGGGCCTGGCGCTCCATCTTGCCTAATTGGCGGGGCTGGCGGGGTCCCCATCTGTCATGGTAAGTGCGCCTTTCACCAGCCTCAGTGGCCCTCGGCCAGCCCGGATGTTCCCAGGCCTGGGCAGTGGAGGCTGCTCTCCACCCTGCCTTCTCCCAGCTCCCTCTCCTGAGAGAGCATCGAACAGGCCCTGTGTTCCTGCAGCCAGCCTGAGAGGGATCCACTCTCCCAGGCCCCCAGCCACTGCAGACTCCCTGCCCAGCTCCATGCTTTAATTTACAAAGGCAGCTCTGGCCCTCTCCTGGCTCCTGTCCTGCAAGATGCAGCCCCCAGAGGGCTGTCCCTGTCTGCCCACTATACCCCGTTGCCTCCTTGTATTATTGTGGCCCAGCTCCCAACAGGGGCCTTGAAAGTTCTAGTCCCAAGCCAGGGCCTCTCTCACTCCTGGCGCTCTCTGTGCCCCCCTCAGCACTGCAGAGGAATCCATCTGTCATTGTGCCCTTTGAGCCTGCAGGATTGGTTGGTGTTTGCAGGGGCACACTCCTGTAATCTTAGGACCAAGGTAGGCTGAGGCAGGAGTGTCACAAACTTGAGTCCTATCTTGGCAATATATTGAGATTCAGTCTTAAAATTTAAAAAATGTATAATTTTTATTTAAAAATTTTTTAAAACCGGGCGTGGTGGCTCACACCTGTCATCCCAGCACTCGGGAGGCAGAGACAGGAGGATTGCTGAGTTCGAGGCTTGCCTGGGCTACATGGTGAGCTCAGGGCCAGCCTGAACTACAAAGCGAGACCTTGTCTCAAAAAAAATTTTTTTTTTAATTTAAAGCTTAAAATGTACCTGGGTGTTAAAGCAATGCTGTGCTAGGTTTGATCCCCAGTACCAAAAACAAACCAAACCAAACAACTTCTACTGTATCAATTTTCAATAAACATTATACTTATATTTTCACATCTTTATTTTTCTAAAAAAATTGTCTGCAATGTTATTTTCCAGAAGAATGGGGAGAAGAGGACATTTGTATATATTGCAGATTTCCTAGTTAATTCAGTCATTTGATCCCAAGACAATCTCATGATCGTTGAACATAAAATAGCAGCCATCATCTTACTGGGAGAGTTTAATTTAAAAACTTAAAGCACCAAAACATTTTAAAGTTATTCTGATATCATGAAGTTTTATTTTGTTTATTTACTGATACAAGGTCTTACTTTATAGTTCAGGCTGGGTTTGAACTCTGGGTGATCTTCCTGCCTCAGCCTCCTGAGTGCTAGGGTGGCAAACATGTGCCACCACTAAGTCCATTAGATTTCATGAAGCTTTAAAATACTTAATAACCACTGTCTGTGTTAGGGTTCCTTATAAGCGTACTTCCTCGTCTTTCAGAGAGGGTGGTGTGCTATACTTTCATAGTCAGCTGTTTTGTAAACTTGAATGAATGGCTATAAAATGCACTCGACAACCCACCAGCAACTTCTGTGACGTGAATGATTCGGTGATGCAGAGACAGCATTGATCTCAGTAACTGCTGCAGACAGCGCAGCAGTTAGGTAAGCAGGCTTCCAGCTTGAGGAACCCGGGTTCTAATGCACTGCTGCCATCCTCGGGCTGCTTGGCATCGGGCCACTCATCCCAGCTTCTGAGCCTCAGTCTCCACATCTGGAAAATGGGAGGCAACAAGGGAGGGTGCAGAGGACTCCACCCAAAAAGAACTGGAGGAGCTCAGTATATCCATCTGTCTGCTTGCAGGGGCAGGGGAAAGAGTCAGGCTCCTTCCTCAGGGCCTTCGGTGGGGCAGAGACAGAGGCAACCTGACTTGCCAGGAAGGGAAAGTCCTGTGGAGGTGACAGATAGCAGCTCATGGGGAAAGGACAGGGGACGCCTTGTGTTGGGGGACTGTGAAGAGAGTGAGCTACGGACCGAGAAGGGGCTGGCGGGTGCCGAGTGGGGCGGGGGCATCCAGTAAGAGGGACCAGCATGTGAAGAGGAGAAGACAGTCGGGCAGAGTGGAAAGAGGTGACATCTAGGCCACGGAGCCCTGGGCCAATGGCCAACGCCCACTGTGGGAAGGCCCTAGACAGAAGGATGGGGCCTGGTTCCCAGCTGGCTCCTGTAGGGGCTGCTGAAGAGGGCGGAGGGGCCGGAAAGGGGCGTTGGTGGGCACTCGAGTGCAGAGGAGCGGGTTTGGGGTTTACTTTGGAGCACGGGCTGACAGGTCTTGGCAGTGGCGGGACGTGGGGGTGAGGACAGGAGGGGCCGAGGCTGCCTCCCGGTTTTCTGGCCTGAGCCGCCAGCCAGGCGGGCGATGGTACCATTTCCTGAGGTGGGGAGATGGAGGGAGGAGCGGGCTGGAGAGGAAATCTCGAGTTCACTTGTGGACGTGTTAAACCGGAGCCGCTATTAGTCCCGCTGTCGGGTGGCTGAGAGCCCCATGGGGCCTCAGGACGCGGGGGCACCTTCTTGCCCACGGGAGTCTTTGTTCGGTGTCTTCATGCTTAAAGCTGCTTAGCCCTCTTCTAGGGGCTGGGGGTCCAGGGGCTTCCCCAGGGGTGCGAGAGTTGACCTGGCTCGGCGTCCCCATTCTGCAGCGCAGGGCTGCATCAGCGTCCCCGGGCTCAGAGGGAAGGGTCTGTGGCTCTGTGGGGTCACGCTCTGGGGCTGCCCCGGCCCTGTGCCCAGAACGGGCCTGTTTCCGGGCCTCGTGCAGAGCTCCAGAGCCACTCTGACTCCAGTTCAAATCCCACCGTCTCCATCCCCGTCTTGAGGCTGGGGCTGGGGCCCAGGCAAGCGGGCTGCATCTATGAGTCAGGGTGACAGCCAGTGTCCCCTCAGGAAGGCCGAGGGGACATCTGAAAAGCAAGCGCGAAAGTTGCCATAATGTCTGACTGCCGAGCCGCTCACCGTGTGGCTGAGTCCCCAGGACGGGGTTCCTGTGCTGCCCCCGCCTCTCTGCACACCCGGCTCCCAGGGGTACCCTGACAGAGCTTTGACGGTGGGACTGGTTCCTGGCAGTGTTGCCCTCGGGAAAGGAGGGGAACTGAGTCACACCCGCACTGGCTCGTGGCGGCTTCGCAGGCCTGCAGGCCGGGCTGGCCTCTGGCGGTGGTGGCTGGAGCAGGTGGGGGCTGGGAGGGGACAATAGGCCCTTGTCTCAGCTGAGGCTTCTCTTTCCAAGACGTTCAGGCCCTGGACAAACATGAGCTCATTGCTTCTTTTTGCTCCAGGCCTGGAGCGAGGCCTGTGTGCCCCGTGTTGTGGGCTGGAAAACCAAGTCTCAGGAGGAAGGAAGACGCTGAGACCCCGACCCCTCCTGGGTTGCTAAGCCCCTGAACGGGACCCACAAGACAGTCTTCTAGGCCGGGAAGGTACGGAGCAGCAAGTTCCGGATGCGGACAGGCTGCCCTGGGGTCTCAGCCCTGCTGCTCAGGGTTTGCGATGCTCAGAAACTTCACTGCTTTCTCTGGACCCTGGTTTTCACCTCTGATGGAGGCCTGGCCCTCCATGGTGTCCTGGGCTCGCTGCCAAGGACAAGGGCCCAGTCAAGCCTGCTTAGAGCCAGAACACCTGCCCCGCTCCCAACCCGACTGGTTTGCTTTGCAGAGGGTGTGAATGTCCCCAGCAGAGCCCACGGGCTCTCACCCTGTGCGGCTGCCCCCACCTCTTATGCTGTGACCCCCACAAGCCCTTGGGTCTTCTCCCAGCCTGGACTCCCCGCCACACTCCCACTGGGGGCTGCCCTGAGGCCAGCCTGCAGCCCCCATTCTTCTCCTGCAGTGGGGACCCCAGAACTCCTGGTGGCCATCAGCGTCAAGTGTAAGAAAGGACAGCAGCCAGCACAGGGCTGCGCCGGGCGTGGAGGCTGAGTAGTGCAAGTCATCCTGTCTACTTAGGAGGCTGAGGCAGGAGGATTACCAATTTGGGTTTAGCCTGGGCATATTACCAAGGCACTGTCTCAAAAAAAATTTTTTTTCTTTTTAAAAAAGCTCAGTGTAAAAGCCTCGGTAGCAATCCTCAAAGTAAGAAAGAAAGAACGAGGGGGGAAGGGCAGGCACCCCACCAAGGTCATCCAGAACCTAGTCTGAGTCACAGATGAGGACGGGGGACTGGAGACTGTCCCTTCTTGGTGGGTCAGGCCACACAGGCTGGCGGGGGCAGCCCCCATCCAGACCCGGCTCCCCGCGGCCCTTACCTCAGGGGCTGTGCCCAGGCGCACTCAGCGGGACCCAGGTGAGGGGGGAGGCCGGCTGGCTCCTGCGGTGGCCCGGCCCCTCCCTTTCCCTCGCACGGCTTCCACGCTGGGTGGCTCTGTTCCCAGCGAGATAAACAGGATCAGTGGGAACAGCGAGGATGAAGTAACGGGGAAGATATGAGCGCCACGCCTGCCCCCGGCCCACTGCTCCCTGTCCGGCCAGGAGGCGCTGGCAGGGGCCAGGCCCGGTCTCCAGCCTTGGCCCATGCCAGACACCAAGGGAGCTCGGTTTAAGCCAAGCCTCACCTGGTGCCCTGCATGACCCTGTCCCCAGGCCACCTCCTCCTGCCGCATGGCCCTGTGTGCCGGCTGGTAGGGTGGCTCAGGCCTCCCGGGCCTAGGGAGGAGCGGGGTGCTTCACCCCCACATGAAGATCAACAGCCTCGGCGGCCTGGACTTGTTGGGCCCGGCTCCACGGCGTTCTCGCCCCTCAGCCGGCTGCCCAAGTCCGTCACAGCCATCCTGAGCCCTGGGCCGGGCCCGGAACCCAGGGCCGGATGGGAGGCCGGCTGTGCAGACCCAGCTGGACCTCGACCAAGCTGGATACCACCCCGGCACTGTCCCCCGCAGAGAGGCGGACAAAGGGTGCGTGTATCCCGGACAGGGCTCCTGCCCAGAAGGGAGGGGCAGAGCTGAGTGGCTTTGCTGTGAGTGTCAGGGAAGGCCCCCCGGGGTCTTGAGTAGGGAGCCTGGCACAGGCATGGCAAGGGTGGGTGCCCTGGGCCCTGCCCGCCTGGCTCCTCGCTGGCCACAGCAAACAGCCCCGCATTGTCGGGTCCTGCTGTGAGCCGGGGCTGCCTCTGCGTGCAGTTGGGTTTCCCCGCAAGCGACCCAGTCATGGCGATGGAGACACAGCCTGGAGTCTGCACTCCAGCTCCCCAGGTAACTGAGGCGGGGTCCGGGGCTCACCCCAGAGACCCAGCTCTGGTCCCCTCTGTCTGTCCATTCTCTCCCTGGATCCACGGGGCTGTCCCCAAGGCCGCAGAGCCTCCATCAGCCCAGCTGCCTCGCTTCGCAACTGACCTGACATCCCCACCTGCACACTCTGCTTGGACCGGAAAGGCTGCGGCGGGATCCCGGAGCGCTGGAACCGCCCCTCCACCCGTGGGCCTCTGCGCGGCGTGATGGGCCATGGCCTCTCGCCCGTCCAGCATCCCCGCCCGCGCTCAAGATTACCTCAGTGTCACCCTGAGAAACCTGACTTTCTCCTTCCCTCCCTCCCTCCCTCTCTCCCTTCCTTCTTTCTATTTTTTCTTTCATTTTTTTCTTTTGAGGTACTGGGAATTAAACTCAGGGCCTTCTCATTGAGCTATATCCCAACTTTCTTAAAATTTTTAAAATTTAAGACAGAGACTCATGAAGTTTCTAAATTGCCCAGGTGATCCGCCTGCCTCAGCCTTCCAGAGTACAGGGATCCCAGGTAGGCACGACCACGCCCAGCCAGAGCCCTACGCATCTTCTCCTCCCGCTCCTATTGGATTCACACTGCCCCTCCCAGCTGGGAGCTGACCCAGAGCCAGGGAGAGGCGAGGACAGCTGGTCAAGTGGGGCAGGCGAAGGCCAGACTGCTCAGGGCCCTGTGTTTTAGGGACCTTGTAGGGTGGTGCTGGGGCACTGGAGCCCAGCATCGGCTCAAGTCTTATTAACTACTCTGCTTCCTCTACTCCCTTTTATTTTTTTTTTTTGGGACAGGGTCTCACTTTGTAGTTCAGGCTGGCCCTGAGCTCACTATGTAGCCCAGGCAAGCCTCGAACTCAGCAATCCTCCTGCCTCTGCTTCCTGAGTGCTGGTATTATAAGCGTGAGCCACCACGCCCGGCACTGTGGTATGCGGTATGTGGTTTTTTAACATACATTTATTTATTTATTTATTTATTTATTTGTTTGTTTGTTTGTTTGTTTGTTTGTTTATTTAGACAGGGTCTCGCTTTGTACTTCAGGCTGGCCCTGAGCTCACTATGTAGCCCAGGCAAGCCTCGAACTCAGCAATCCTCCTGCCTCTGCCTCCTGAGTGCTGGGATTATAGGCATGAGCCATCACGCCTGGCTGTGGTTTTACTTTTTGATTGCTGGTGGGTGTGAGTCTCCACGTTCAGCATTGTATGTGGTTACAGGGGATCGAACTCAGGACCTTGCACTTGCGAGGTAGGCACCGGAACCACTGAGCCAACCCTCCGGCCCTCTACTCCATTTTTTTGAAGGACAAGTCCGAGTCCCAGGAGCAAAGAATGACCTGGCCAGGGTCACTCAGCTCGTACCTGGAGTGTGTCCCGGAAACCTAGTAGTAGCTCCCCAATGTGTGGCCTCCCTGGCCACTGAGGGCCACAGCGTCTGTCCCTCCTGTGGGGCACGCTCCACGGAGTGACAGAGGACCCAGGCCAAGGCCTGGACCCGGAATCCGGACCTGGATGGCACCATGGGACTGGAATTCTGCTCACACCCAGGCCTGCTCATGTGGCACAGGGCAAGCACACTCGGTGAGCCGAGCTGTCCGTCCTGGGCCATTGCTGGTCCCTGAGGCTGCCCCTGGGGCTGCAGAGCTGACACTGAACACAGCTGGGTGCAACGGACAGGCGCTGCTTGGAGCAAAGCAGAGATGAGGTGACCCCTGACTCCTTGCCAAGAAGCCACTTAGCAGCAGCAGCCAGCAAACAGGAGATGTCCAATCTGTCAGTGAGGCCACATGATACGGCGGTGTCAGAGCGCCAGAGGGAGCCAGACAGCTTGGAAGGAGGAGGGCCTGAAGCTGTCACCTTTAGGGGTGACCCTCATAGGCACTGAGCTCAGAGGCCTGGAGGCAGCTGTGCACCGCCTATCTGTCATCCAGCCTGGGGCTGGAGGAAGCTTGGCCTGAGCAGCAGGATTTGGGGCCCCAGGTCTGCCCTGGGCAGGCCTGTTTGCTTCTGAGTTTTGTTCCCTTATCCATATGCAGTGTGATCAAAACATACGGTTTGTGTTTAAATTTTAAAACATCACTACAGTACAAGACACATCGCCGTGAATCTCTCTCAAGTTATCTGCCCTGGCTTCGAACACACTGGTCCCATTTGCTCTTGCTCCTTTCTGAAGCAGGTCTGGAAGTCCTCTTCATCAGTGTCTTTCCGAGGCATGATGGGAAAGATGATGACTGGGGCCACTGAGCGCCATGCTACCGAAAGGCTGTTCGTGAAAACATGATGGTGGTTCTTACCCACTTTCTTCACTGGACCTGGCACCGTGTGACTTCTGGTTCTGGCTCTGCTCCAGAATCAAAGTGGCCATGAAAGGGAAATGTTCTGAACGGTTAGGGGAAACTAAGGCGGCCATGACGGTGTGCCTACAAACCCTTGAGAGAGAGCTGTCCCAGGACTGCTTCAGAAAGTGACAGGAATGGAGGAGTCAGTGTGTTGGACGCGAGGGGGTCTTTTGGGGGGACTTGTGGCAACATGTCTTTTGTTGTAAACTGTTTAAAAAATTGTAAGAGTTCACCATATTTTTAGATCACACCTTGCTCACCCCACACCATGTACTCTACTCTACCTGTGGCCCTGTGCCCAGGACACTGCCCCTGCCTGGCCTCACCCAGTGGCCCCTCACTCTGTGGCCTCCAGGGCATGTGTGACGGGTGGGTGCTCCCCTTCACACCTGAGCAGCACCTGGGCACAGTGTGGTTGGTGGCTGTGCCCCCTGGCCCTGGCGGAGTGCTTCCATCCTTCCCCGAGACCCAGCTTCCTGGGCACGAGGCTGGGCCTTGGCACGTGTTCATCTCTCTGGGGGCCATGCTCCCACCCTTAGTGGCTTCTGAGGATTCCTGAGTGTCCCCTGTCCCTGGCTGGACACCCCAACTCAAGATCTGACTCGGGATCTGGTGCCTTGGGGTTGCTTGGCAGCCAGTGCTGTCTTAGCCCCCGGGGCGCACCCTCAGCCTGCTGCCCCTCTGGAGGCCCGTCTCCCCTGTGCTGTGCCCCCCAGGCCTCTCTGGCACTGCTCTCCTCACAGGAGCCTGCAGACTTCCTGTTGGTGACCTCTTGGTCACCTTCACCTCTAACCTGCTCTGCCCCACGCCACCAGCCACCTGCCACCCCTGGATTCCACCTTTGTATTGCTGTATCGGCTAGACAAATATTTGATCGCAAGTTATAGGAAATCCAAAATAAAAGTAGGGTATGCAAATGAGAGATTTATTTCCCTCTATAAAGAGCTTAGGGGAGGGTGATCAAGAGGCCTGAGTGGGATTTTAAGAATCATAAACTCTCCAGGGCCGGAGGGTTAGCTCCGTGGTTCCGGCGCCTGCTCGCAAGCGCAAGGTCCTGAGTTCGATCCCCGGAAACCACATACAATGCTGGGCGTGGAGACTCACGCCCACCAGCAATCAACCAGCAATCAGCACCACATAGCACAGTGCCTCGCGTGGTGGCTCACGCCTGTCATCCCAGCACTCGGGAGGCAGGGACAGGAGGATTGCTGAGTTCGAGGCTTGCCTGGGCTACAGAGTGAGCTCAGAGCCAGCCTGAACTACAAAGCGAGACCCTGTCTCAAAAAAAAAAAAAAAAAATTACAAACTCTCCAGATCTTTTTTTTAAAATCTGCTTCGTTATCTTATGCATGGAGCGTTGACCCCCGGCCCCATGATCCAAAATGGTGGCTTAAGCCCCATCCACTGCATCCTCATCTCAGTCAGGTGGTCAGGAAAAAGCGGGCACAGTCCTTTTCAGTTCTATCATTATTTGTACTTTTTTTTTCTGTTTTTAAATGTCATAAAAATGGACCTAAGGGTTGGGGGTGTAACTCAGAGCTTGCCTCACATGCCTGAGTCCCTGGGTTTGATCTTCATGGTAAAAAGGAAACAAGAAATGAAATATCTACCCTGTATTCCTTTCTGCTCAGCAACACTTTTCTAATATTTAGGCATATTTTATGTGAATCGGTTCTTCCATCTTACAGTAGGGAGTCCATCGGGTTGGCCAGTCTGTTATTCAGTTCTCTGTGCTCCCTTCATGGCTGTTGGAACAGCTCCAGTTGGGGCTTAAGAATTCTGTCCACGGGCCTTCAGTGACCCAGGACCTGTTTGTCTTGAGTGTGCCAGGGTGTGAAGGTGCTGCGTTGAGAGGGAGACCCCGTGATTAGCTTCCCAAGGTGCTGCTGGAGTTTCCACAGGAGCCACACCGCTCCACCCTTCCTCCAGCCCTGTAGGGGGCCCAAAACACTCCTCATCCTGCCAACACTTGGAATTGTCTTATTTTGTGTTAGCCCTGCCGGAGGCAGTGAGGGTCACATCCCTTTGCCTGTGACTTCTTCTATGAACTTTATGGTTGTAGAGTTCACATTTAGGTCTCTGGTCGATTTTAAATTCACTGCTGTGTGCGGTGTGAGGCAGGGATCGAGATTTCTCCCTTCCCTCTTTCCTTCCTTCCTTCTTTCCTTCCTTCCTCCCTTCCTTCCTTTCTTGCTTCCTTCCTTCTCTTCCTTCCCTCCTTCTCTCTTTCTCCCTTTCTTTCTTCCTTCCCTCTCTTCCTTCCTTCCTTCCTTTGTTCCTTTCCTCTCTTTTTCTCCCTCCCTCCCTCCCTTCCTCCCTCCCTTCCTCCCTCCCTCCCTCCCTTTCTTCCTCCCTCCCTTCCTTCCTCCCTCCCTTCCTTCCTTCTTTTCTTTCTTTCTGCCTGTCTTTTATACTATATACTCTAATATTGTGGATTGGAAAGTGTTTTCTTTCACCATAGAATTGCATCTGAGGCTCTCTCACAGCAGTGACCATCCAGACAAGGACTGGATTCTCGTTCTATTTTATGGGTAATTAAATAACCCAAGTACCCCATGATTAAATTCACAGCCTCCCTAACCCTCCCCTCCCTTCCTGATATTTCAAAGCAAAGTTATTTTAAGAAGCGTCTACACTCTGTTTCCATATCTCCCACATTCCTCCAAGGTCCCCTGCAGTCTGGCTCTGTCACCTCTACTCCACCAAAACCCCTGGCTTATTTTCAGGTTTTGGCTCTTACGAACAAAGCCGCTATAAATATACATGTATTTTTAAAAGATATAGGTTGACATTTTCATCTGTCTTGGGAAATATCTGGGAGTGGAATGGCTGGATCACACGGTAGGTGTATACGTAGCATTTTAAGGGGGTGCTGACTGTTTTTCAAAAATAGTTGTGGCAGGGCCGGAGATATAGCTCAGTGGTTCCGGCGTCTGCCTCGCAAGTGCAAGGTCCTGAGTTTGATCCCCAGTAACCACATACAATGCTGGGTGTGTTGACTCACGCTCACCAGCAATCAATAGCACATACCACAGTGCTGGGCGTGGTGGCTCACGCCTGTAATTCCAGCACTCAGGAGGCAGAGGCAGGAGGATTGGATTGCTGAGTTTGAGGCTTGCCTGGGTTACATAGTAAGCTCAGGGCCAGACTGAACTACAAAGTGAGACCCTGTCTCAAAAAAAAAAAAATAGTTGTGGCAGCCTCGCGTGATGATGATATACACCTGCAATCCCAGCACTCTAGGAGGCTGTGGCTGGAGGGTTTCAAAATATGGAACTTCAAGCCCAGAATGGGTAATTTAGTGACTTAGTGAGACCTCGTAAGTAAGTAAGTAAGTAAGTAAGGCTGAGGTTGTAGCTTAGTCCAAGTGCCTGGACTTCAGTCTCCAGTAGTGTCTTTCCAAAAAAAAAAAAAAGTGGCTGTGCTTTTTTATATACCCACCAAATACAAATGAGAATTCTGGGTTGCGTCCATGTTTATCTTTTGCTCTTTTACTGGTTCTGGGGATTGAACCCAGGTCCTCACACATGGCAAACATGCCCTCTGTCACTGAGCTATACACCCTAGCTCTTTGCCCACTTTCAAATTGCACTGCTTGTCTACTTTCCATGTAGGCAGAATCACTATATATTATAGATACAGCTCCTTCTGTTAGAGATGTTTTATAAAAATTTGGGTCTCTGGCTTGCCTTTATCAATTTTTCAAACTTGTTGGCAACAAGGTCTTGCTTACACTTAAGGTAGTGTAAGTTGATCTTGAACTCACTATGGAGCCCAGGTTGACCTTGAGTTCACAGCAATGCTCCTGCCTCAGCCTCCTGAGTGCTGAGATGACATGCCTAGCTGCCTGTATCATTTTCTGAATAATGTTACTAAAAGAGCTAAAGTTTTTCATTTCAATGAAGTTTATTGATTTTTTTCTTTTTTCTTCATTGTGCTATGTGTATTGTATTTCAGAAATATTTGCCAAACTCAAGAATATTGAAATTGATTAGGATATGTTTGGTTCATGTACCAATTTCCCAAAATAAACTCAACCATCATCTAATATTAAGACACAGTGATAACACCTAATAATACAAAAGAAGTGTCTGTTTTGGACACTCTGATTGGATCATTCTTGGCACTTTCTGGAAGTCTTGGAAAGCTTTAGTTGTGCTGTCCTGGCTGCCTCGATAACCTGAATCGATTTGAGACACTTACTTTTCATGGTTATTTAGACTCTGGGGAAGAGCCAGAAGTTGCACAGTGCCAGGTCCAGTGCAAAGGTGGACGAGGACACAGTGTCACGAGCTGCTTTTCCATTGGGTGGCAGCGTTCACTGTATTTTTGATCACACCTTGTTGAGACCCTCATGAAAGAGAACTCCAGAGCTGCTTCAGGAAGGGGCAAAAACGATGGGATCAGTATGTCAGAAGTGAGGGAAATGGCATTTTACTGTAATAAACTTTAAAACTTTAAATATTCATGTATATTTTGATCAGACCTCATAGAGGTTGCCCTGCCCTCCCCCAGCTGGATTGGACAGGGCCACAGGAGTCCTCTGATCCCCCAGCCATCTGGACACTACTGGACATAGGCTCTTGGTTTGGGTTCTCTCCTAGCTTCCCTCTGAGGCTGTGTGCTCCCGCCAGACAAGGACAGCTGCCCCTCATTCCTGGTGTCAATCCACATCTTTGTGACCTGCGCCACCTTTCTGAATCGGCTGAGAACCAGCCAGGCCTCTGTGCAGCTCTTGGCGGCAGCAGGAGCTGTGGCCCAGGGCTGGCTATGGGGTGCAGGCGATGGCTTCCCCATCAGCTCCTCCATGCACTTCCTGTCTGTCCTGCTCCGGGGGGTTCCTGTGGAAAGGGAGAGCCGGGGCGGTGCAGGAAGCCAAAGAGCTGCTGGAAAGGAGCCCGGGACCTCAGGACAGGTGCGGTGCGGGGCAGTCCCGGCCCCGTCCTGCTCCCAGGACCTCCCGCGAGAGGCCGTGGCCTGCAGCGCTCAGGCCTCTGTGCGATCCTCCCTACTCCCGCCAGGCGAGGGGTGAAGCCAAGGTCAGCAAGGCCTCTCGCTGCTCTCCGAACAGCCGCCTTCCTCAAGGGATCCAAGTCAATAACCCAAAATCATAAAAGCTGGGAGGCGTTGAGTGTTTGGACGGAGGAGCAGACACAACGAGCGGGGCCTTTTCCCAGGCAGCTCGTGCACAAGGAGCAAAACAGATTTATGGGCATTGGGTTGAAGCCGGTTTCAGTGGGTGGAGGAGGGGGTTTGGTGGAGACGCTGACATTTCTAGTGCATGGTGAAGATGATAATTTGAGCTGCACTGTCCCAGGGTCATGATTTAAGATGCATGAAATGCTCTCTTTTCCTTGGAGGGCTTCACTGTGTGCTGTGTTCAAGAGCAGGAGTAGTAACTGGTGCTTTTCTGGGCCTCAGAGACCTTTATCTAGGAAATGCAGGCAAAGATGCCAGGGTCTGGGACTTTGGGGGAGGTTGGGGTGGGCGGGCTGGGCATCCACACTTGACCTTAACTGTGCACTCCCAGATGCATAACGGGGCACCCTGGACCTCCTGGGCCCCCGCAGCGCGGGACTGAGACTGGCAGGCCTGAGTGCAAGGCTTGTGTTTGTACACGCACACATGCAACATGGTGGTGGAAGCCTCTCGGGGTCTGAGGCAGCCGCCTGGTCACCTCAGGCCTTGAAGTCCCTGGGGAGACCTGGCTGCTCAGGTCAGTGGCGGTGGCTTAACTGGAGTGCACAGGCCCAGAAGATGCCACCCTGGGAGACTTCGTGTCCTTAGGGCCAGCCATCCGACACCTGGCCTGCGACCCCCAGCCCAGCAGTCCCTCGGCCACGCTGTGCCTCCGGCTCCATGATGGATTTGGCCCAAGGGAGAAGCAAAAGGCCACAGGACACAGGGGCTGCGGCTGCCCTGGGACTCGGGTGCTGCTGGGACAGGAGTGCTGGGCAGGAGGTCCAGGAGTCAGAGCACCTCGGAGATTCTGGGGTGCCAGTCCCCAGGGCTTATGTCCCCGAGGAGGAATGTCACGCTGGTGGTCTGACTGTCGCTGTGGGCCCCCGCTGCCGTGTCCCACCAGCGCCTGCATGGCTCCCCACACTCCCTCTGCTCATCCCTAGGATTTGCTGCCCTCTCCACCAAGGACCAGAGCGGGGCGTCATCCTGGGCCACAGCAGGTTGAGCCTTCAGCCCCCCACAATTTCTGCTGTCCTTTCTCATCTAACGGTCTAGAGTCAAGTGGTAAGCTCAGTCACCTGTCCAGACCAGCTTGTCGTGGCCTCCGAGCTCCGAGAACTGGCTGTGGTTTGTTCCCTGGAGGACCAAGTGGCAGCTCTGGGCCACCTCTAGGGACAAGCTGTTGACCACCACCTCTCCAAATTTGCTGTCAAAAGCTCTAGGTCCCATGGAGGATTTTACTGAGAAGATTTGTGAGGGGACTTTAAGAACCTTATTGAATTTTTTATTTATTTGTTTTAGTCCTGGATATAGGGACCCAGGATCCATGCTAGAAAAGTGCTCTGCCACTGAGCTACACCCCAACCCCCTTTATTTTTATTTAGGGACAAGGGCTCACTAAGTGCCCAGACTGACCTTGGACTTGCAATGGTCTTGCCTCAGCCTTCTGAGTAGCTTAGAGGTGAGCCCTCATGTGTTCAGTGAATTTACTTAGTGTTGCAAGGATGGGAACAGGTGTGTCTTTGAGAACAGCCCCAGAGATTTACAGCTGGAGCTGTAGGAGAGACCCAGGGCCAGACAGATGAGCCCTGGGTCTGCAGCCAGAGCCCGCACAGCCCTTCCATCCCCAGAGGCGGATGACGAGGCCAGATTCAACACAGTGTCCCTCAGTCCATGGGAAAGTGAGGCCCAGGATGGAGAATGGCTCGGTCCAGGTCACGTGACTGTGACAGGGAGAGCTTCCCAGAAGTCAGACCTGGCCAGTGAAGTCCACGTCCTTAGCTGTCCAGGCTGAGAGTTTCAACAGGTCCTGGCATTGGACGGAGGCTGAAGCTCCCCTAAACCTTAATATTTAGCACATGTGTGCATGCATGTGGCTATACATGCCTGTGTGCACACAGATGATTCACATACGCAGATATACACATATGCACACACACGCACTTATAATATGCACACACGTGTGCAGCACAGAGCAAGTCTCAGCCCTCACCCCACTTACCCGGCCAGCTCCCCTGAGGGTGACGAGTCCCCCACGCCGTGGCTGTGGGGCACAGCGCGATGATGGATGAGGAGCCCGGGTGGATGCCTAGAGGCTCAGCAGCGTGGCATGCAGGCCCCGTCCAGGCCGGGGCGTCGCCCAGAAGAAAAGCATGAGGCAACATGAGCAAGCTTGTAAACACGGCAGACAACAGGGGAGACGGGCCCTGGGGCTCCATAAAGAGTGTCCGGCTGGGCCAGAGCTCAGGGCCTGCTTGGCTCGGGGCGGCCGAGGCCCGCGGGCGGGGGGCTGCTCCGCTTGGCGGGGGCAGGCGTCTCGGGCCGCGGCTGGCCGGCCGCTCAGAGTTGGCCGGGAGGCCTGGCCTCCACACAGTAAACAACAGGGAGAGATAAATCGCAAGTGTGTCTGGACTGGGGGAGCGGGGCGAGGTGAGCAGGGGTCACGGGAGGCCCGTCTGCCTCCTTGGCGGCTGCCCCTCTGGGAAGAGGGCCCAGGGCTCCGGCAGTTCGAGCCTGGAGCCCAGAAGGCTGCTGGGGGCCGGGGCCGGAGACAGAAGGACAGATGCACCAGCTCACAGCGACACCGGGGGCTCTGCCGAGGATTTCCACCTGGAAAATTCCAGAGGCAGCTGGGGGCTCAGGGCTGAAGCCTGCAGGGTCAGGGGCCAACGGCACACTTGGAGGAGCCTTCCTGACTTCTGCGTCCTTCTTCCTCCCTGGGTCCCCTGACTCGGTATCAAGGTGACCCCCATCTCCAGGCAACTGCATGCTCAGACACTCCCCCTGCACCTTCCTGACTCCTCAAAACCAGGCTTGGTTGGGGCAGAGATTTAGCTCAAGTGGCACCACACCTACCTTGAAGGCACAGAGGCCTGAGTTTGATCCCGGGTACTGCAAACAATGACAAAAACCAGGCATGGTGGCGCATGCCTATAATCCCACCACTCTGGGAGGCTGAGGCAGGAGGTTAGCAAATTCAAGTCCACACTCATTGATTTATTGGCAGCTTATTGACTTAGCTAGACCCTTGCTCAAGGTCAGGAAAGAAAAAAGTCTGGGGATGTGGCTCAGTGTGAAGGTCCTGGGTTCAGTCCCCAGGGCTGAAAAGAAAATCTGCCCTCAGTGTCGTCTCTTGGGGCTGCTCTCTGGGTGTCACCCCCCTGTGTGGCCCTAGGCCAACCCTCGGTGGGTCCCCTGCCTAACTCTTCTTCCCCAGCTGCCTTCTTCTACCTCAGCTGCCTGGGCCACAAGCCAGGTGACTGGACCCGAATTTCCAGGCCAGTCACCTCCTCTCCAGAGGGCCTTGTGTGCCCTGGGCACCCCTTCTCAGGAGTTAGTGCTGCCATGGCCCCTTCCGCCATCTTGCCCTCAGGACGGCCCACAGGTGGCTTTCCTGCCCCCTGAGTCTTCAGGACAGAACTCCAGACCGAGGGTGCCATAGGCCGCCTGGCCTCTTATTCTAACCAGGGACGCCCTCCTCTGCCCTCAGGCCCCGGGGACTTTGACCGCACTCGGTGTCACCCCTGCCCCACGAGGTTCTTTCTCTTCTCCCGGGGGGGTTAATATCTTCTTCAGAAGGAATGAGTGTGAAAGGGAAGCATAGGCAGGAGCCGCATCCGGTCTGGCGGGAGAGCAGCACCCAGCCTTCCATTGTTCACACAGCCCCAAAAAGGGCCCGCGCTCCCTGGAGATGGGCAGTCAGCAAGGTCCCCTCCTCCCAGAGGGCCTGCCTATGACACACACGCTGGAACTGTGACACGTGAACTGTTTTCTGCCCGGCTGGGCCACTGCCGAGTTCGCCCTGCGCCTGGCCACGCTGGGCTGCCGAGGGGTGCAGGGAGCAGGCCCGGGGTGACTCAGGTGGGGGAAGCCTTGGAACCCCCACTGAGGCAGCCCCTCTTCCCAGAGTGGGGAGCCCTGAACACCCTGTCCCCATCAAGACCACAGGGACACATCGGAGACACCAGGGGACTCCCACAGAGCCAGACGCTCCTGACAGCAGCCCACGCTGTATCCAGCAGCCCCTGCGCTCACCACAGATTGCTCCATACACGGGGGAATGAGGCTCAGAGGGGGTAACCCCCAACACACTGCTAGGGAGTGAGAGTTTAAACCCAAGCCCAAGGTGTCCAGTGCACGGGCTGCCTTCTGAACAGGCCTCCCCAGGCCCTCCTCCTTGTCAGCATCAGACGCCATTTCTTTCTGCCTGCCTTGCTTCCCAGCTCCCATCAGCCACCCTGGAACCTGTAATTGTTTTGTTTTTGTAGTTCTGGGGATCAAACCCAGGGCTTTCACACTGGGTACATACCACCTTCTTCCCTCCCTTTCCTTTCTTTCCTTTCCTGTTTTTATTTTGATACAGTGTCTCACTAAATTTCAAGTTGCCCAGGCTAGGCCTGGATTTGTGATTCTCCTGCCTCAGCCTCCTAGAGTGCTGGGATTATGAGCATCATCGCCAGGCCCAGCTGGATGCTGCCCAGGGCTATCCTTCTGGAGAAGGTGCCAGTCTTCTAAGAGCCCCATGATAGGACTGAACAGATCAAAGAGCAGATAGCATCCCCGAGCCCTTCCGCAGCCGTGCTGCTCAGGCACTGAGCTCCCTGCAGTGCAAGGCACAGGGAAAGGGCATGGGCTTGGGGAACATGGTCACACTTACCGAGGGCCCTGGCTGCTGATGGAGTGGGCAGCGAGGAGAATCCAGGGCTCCGGGGGAGGTTGGCACCGGGATGGGGGCTCTGCAGGCTGGAAAGCGTAGACTCAGGGGATCCAACTCATGCTGGATCTGAGAGGCCAGCTGGACAGGACACGCAGGCCAGGAGTGTGTGCAGAGCAGAGGCCTGAGCTTCAGAAGATGGCTGGGTAGAGGCCTCCACCTCCCTCCTTTCTCCTGAAACTCCCTTCTGAAATAGCCAGTGTGAAAATAGCCCTTCTGAAATAGCTGGGCATGGTGTGCTCACCTGTGATCCCCAACTCAGGAGGCTGAGGCAGTAGGATCATTATGAGTTCAAGGCCAGCCTGGGCTACATAGAGAGTTCAAGTTCAGCCTACACTACATAATGAGACCTTGTCTCAACAAAACAAACAAGCAACAACAAACGCCCAATGGCTACCACGCCCCACTGCCCTCACTTCCGTCAGCTCTCACTCCTCCGCCCTAACTGGGCAGTGGGCAGCAGGATGGGGTGAGGCCTGGCCGGGGCCTAAAGAGGTGTTACATCCCTGCTTAGTGGGGCGGGGTGGCCTTGGAGGGGCCCAGGCCCTGTGGCTGGCACTTTGGGCCTCAGGCCTTGGCTTGTCTGTGGACAGGGCTCTAGGCATCCAAACCCACTGGTACGGGAACTGGTGCCAGGGCTGTGGGGGAGAGGGTGGCGGCCCAAGGAACCTGGGTGTCCTGGCCGCCCGCAGTGCAGCTGGCAACTGGCCCTGGCAGGAATCAGCTGGGCTGTGGGTGGCAGAGAGCCCCAGCCCATTGGCACTGGCTGTGGCAGCAGCTGTTTGTCTTGTTTTCCGTCTCCTCCCCAAGAACCAGCCAGCTCATCGCCTTCCCTGATGGCCGGAGTGTGTGATGTAGTACGGGCTCTCTTGGGTTATGTAATGTCAGTTACTTAACCTCTCTGAGCCTCAGTTTCCCACTGGGACGTGACAGTGATAGTCTGGCCCGGTGCTGGGCATCCAGAGGTGCTGGCTCCCGGTGAAGGCAGCCAGGTGGGGGATGCTCCTGAAGACCCACGACCAGAAATCCTTACATTACACCATCGCTGTGTTGACCAGTGATTTCCAAAGGGGATCCCAGGACAAGAAGGACAGGACAGTAGGAAAACCTGGGTGTGGCAGTGCACGCATGTCATTTCCAGCGCTCCAGGAGGCTGAGGCAGGAGGATTGCAAGTTTGAGCCCAACCCGGGCAACTTAGTGACTTAACAAGATTCTGTCTCAAAATAAGAATTGAAATGGATTGAGGATGTAGTTCAGTGTGAAGGCCTTGGTTAGGTTCAATCCTGAGTACTGTGAAATAAAAAAGAAAGAATTAACAACAGGGAGAGAGACAGAGGGAGAGGGAGAGGAAGAGGGAGAGAGAGAAAGAAGGAGGGAGGGGGAGGGAGGGAGGGAGGGAGAGATCCTCACTGATGTTTGGGCCATGATGCTGATGGATAGAAAGAAGGCAAGAAGGAGGGGACCCAGGGACCAGCCCTGCCCCTGCCCTGTTCTGTTACTTTTCCCTCTCTAGTCCTCCTTGGAGGGACACGGATGTGCCAGTGGCCCCACGTACTCTCTCAGGAAGGACTTTTAGGATCCAGGACTCTCTCACCTGGCGCCAGGCAAGGAGGCATCGCCCTGTCTGGCCTGGCATGCGCCATGCCCATTTGGGCTCTGGCCCAGGCTTGCTTACACGCTCGGGCCCCTACCTCCAGGATCCAGATCCCCTTGGCTCCCTGTCACCCGCCCTGGCTCAGCCCTCCCCACCGCACCTCAGGCTCCTTGGGTACCCCCTGCTGGCAAGGAGAAGAGGGAGAGAAACGCAGAGGAGAGGGGAGGGTGGCGGTGGCAGGAGGGCATTCCTAAGTCGCCCTTGACCCAGCCTCTCTGCTGACCACAGGAGCCTGTGCAGGCCGACGCAGCGGGGGCCTCTTACTTCTGCTCCCAGAAGCCTCTGTGGCAGGTAGCACTGCTGAGGGGGAACTTGGTACCTTCTGGGCATCAGCTAAAGAGATCAAAGCACCAGGCAGGACCGGGGTAGGAACAGGATAGGGCTGTCAACCCTGGGCACAGGGCCTCCTCTTCAGGAACAAGGCCAGGCCTTGGCCGCAGCACAGGGCTTCCTTGGTGGCACAGAATAGCCTTGAGCTGCTGGAGTTGTCAAGATCAGCAGAGGCCCTGGGGGCTGAGGGGTCTTCGGGTAGGCCCTGGCGGCAGGAGGCTCCAGACATGGCCCGAATGTGTATTCAGAGCCAGTCACTGGGAATCCCGGCGTCCTTGGCAAAGGTTATGGATTCCTCCCCTACTGTTAACATCAACACGCGAAATACCATCAGGCCTGCCATGACCAATCTTTGAGCCTTTCCATTACCCATGGGCCACCTGCCACCCATGGTCCCGGGGGTGCACCCACTCTGGCCCCTGCCAGGACCCCGGTGAGGGGCTGGCTCGGAGAAGCCTGGCAGAGAACACGGGCCAGGCTCCCAGCACACTGCCAGGACCGTGGGGCCTGCCAAGTGTCAGGTTCAATTTCCCAGCCCTCCTGCTCAGAGGACCAAACATCATGTCCCTCCACCTAAGCTGGGCCCTCCCAGGCTGCCCCTTGGCAGCGAGAAGACCCCGGGGGGTTGGAGGGAGCTGCTCAGATGCGCCAGGCCAGGGCAGGGTGGGGATGAGGGCAGTAAGGTCATTCATTCAGTCTGTCGCCCACCTCTTGGCAGGCAGGCTGTGGGGTACAGGGAGGCCGTGTGCGGGCTGGAGAAGTGGCCAGTGGGCATGGCCAGCGAGGCACTAGGAGGTGGTGCAAGGAATGCTGGGATGGCAGGCGGGTCCAGAGATATGGACTGTGCAGGCACCAGGCTGGCTCCCCTGGCAAAGGAGGCGGCTTAGGGACAGGACATCTGATCTCCATCCCACCTTCCCTTAGTCAGAAGAGTCCCTTCCACAGCCAACCCTGCAGCCCTTGCATAACGGTGCACTCATTACTTTTATTAGGATAACAGCTTTATTGTGATATAAATCACACGCCATACAATTCACCCATCTGAAGTGTATCATTCAACAGTTCTTAATGTAAGCATGGGATAATGCAGTTGCTTCCCCAGTCAGTTCTAGGACACCTTCGTCATGACCCCACAGAGACCCTTACCTGTTAGCGCTCAGTACTTACTCTGTCCCCAGCATCTCATCCCCGTTGCCACCGTAACCCAACCCCCCACCAGCTCTCAGCAGCTGCTGGTCTACTCTGTGTCTGTGGATTTGCTTCTGCTTGACATTTCATTGACCCCTGGGACCTGCCTGCTTTTCCTAAACCAACTCCCCATGGCCCCGTCCAGTGCCTGGGCTCCGTCTGTCCCTCTGCCTCAGCAACTGCTGTCCCTTTTCTATACCCATCATCTACCTCCTCGCTCACAACCACTGTGACACTCGCCACTTCTCCCATCCCTCAGCCTTTCCTTCCGACCCCCCCCCCCCGGGGAACCGATCTACCCTAAGAACTGGATGGAGTCACCCTGGCCCTGTCCACAGGTTGCCGTCGGGGCAGTCCAGACCGGTGTCCTAGCCAAATTCCCAGGACATAGCGCTGAGCTGGGCAAGCATTTGGGAGAGGAGAGGGGACCAAGGAGAGGATAAAGGCCACCAGAGGATGCTGAGAGGTCTGAGTCCTGTGTCCTGCGTCCTGCGTCCTGCATCCTGCATCCTACCGCTCACTGAGGGGCTCCATTCCATGCGGATCACTGAGAAACATATACAACACCCTGTATTTGAGCTGCAGACTCAGAAGACCGAGGTGGAGAAAAACATTAGGCCAGGCAACCAGGCTTGACCGTTGGGAGCCTGCCGCGGCCCCTTCTACAGACTGGAGCTGATCAGCTAGGAGCTGAACAGCCTACAGTCAGATGCGGCCGGCCGGGGACCTAGCTCAGTGGTGCTGCAGCTGCCTCGCAAGCGCAAGGTCTTGAGTTTGATCTCTAATACTGCCCCAAAGAAAAGATCAGGAATCTAGTTCAGTGGTTTCTGGCACCTGCCTCATAAGCACAAGGTCCTGAATTCGATTCCTGGTACCAAGAAAAAAAAAAGATCCACTAAAGTGGGAGCCTTTGAGGAGACAACAGTATGGCCCACCCAGCGCCCCAGGACCTTCTGGGGCCAGGCTAAGGACAGACTGTGGTGGGTACTTTGGGAAGGGGACTCAGGTGTGTCGTTTACGGCTGAGGTCCCAAAACCAGGGATGAGGCGAGGTCTTGCTGTGGGACGGAGCCCGGGTAGCTTGGCCTTGAGCCTCCAAGGGCGTCTGGCCCTTAGCCGCCGTTCCTAGTCCTGGGGGAGACCCAGCTGCTCTCAGACAGGGCTGGGGTGCTGAGCCACAGGCGGAGGTGAGAAGCCTCGGCAACCGGAAGTGTCTGCTGCGAGCAGGGAGCAGGCAGCACGGCCCCCACATCAGCAGATCCGAACAGGCACCTAGAGAGCAGGGCTCCTGGAGGCCGTGAGACACCACTGAGGAAAGCTGTGGGCGAGGCCCACGCCAGGTGTGTATGGTCTGCCTCCGTGCACCACATCCCTTCTGGCGTTGCCTGGGTAC
>PVIC010002882.1:0-73476 GCA_004025085.1 Thryonomys swinderianus
AGGAAGGAGGGAAGGAGGGAGGGAGGAAGGAAAGAAGGAAGGATACAAGCACTGTAGAATTACTGTTCAGAGAAAGGGAAATAACGGTGCCTGTTTTCCTATGTCCCAGAAACATATAGACTGTTTTATTTTTTTAGCAGTTTTCAACCAGCAATTGATATTTGAAATGTTAAATGAAAACGATAAAACTATTTGCCACAACTAGACTCAGTAACCAAAGTAGGAAAAGATGAAATATTTAAATTACAATGCAGATGCTTCTTTCTTGTGAATTAATCAAGGGTTCAAAGTGCACAATATCTTCAAATTAACAAACAGGCTTTCGATTATAGAAATCACCAAGTGTTACAGCCTTTCTATGATATAAAACATCCAGGATCAAGTCTTCAAACATGACTACTTCATTTAAAGCAAACATAACTACAAACAATAGAAATGTCTCATAATACCAACCTAGAATGTAAATATGGAAAAGCTCTCAACATTTTGGGGCCTTTCTTGGGTACAGTGGGGCCCCCAGAGGGGTCGGAAGCCTGCACAGCCCCCGTAACAGCAGCGCAGCGACAGCCAGTGGCGCGAGCCCCCGGCCGACAGCGTGCCCCAAACATGGCGCACAGCCCCGCCCCAACCGCACTCAGAACCACAGAGGACCAGGGGAGGCGTGGTGGGGAAAGGTCACGCGTGACCTGGGTGGGACCCCAGATGAGTACACGGCCAACTGACAGAGAGAAAACTTAATAAAGTACGGATTTAAGAAAGAGAGAGAGAGAGCTGAGTAATTTCATTTGAGTAGATTGTCGAGCCAAGATGGTAAAGTCTTGAAGATTTATATTTTCAACATGAAAATTCTATGTGTTGGGAGGGGCTGTTTCCCCTACTCACTGCATGAAAATTATTCAGCAAGGTTTGGCTGTCACTGAAGAAGGCTTTCTGGTCAAGTCCAATGAAGCTTTTGTGGAATAGCAGCGCCCGCGCGGGTTCCCGAGCACGAGAACGCCGTCACTCACCTGTGCGTGGAGCGGGGGCGAGGGACAGCCGCAGCGCGGCACGCGGGGAGGACGCGGGGCTCTGCTCGGCTCCGTTTCCAGACAAGTGATGAGAGGAGCTGAAGTACCCGGTGGAACCCAGCCTCGTCCAGTCGAGAGCACGGGCGCCGACCGCGGGCGCCCAGGCCGGAAGCTCCCAGCGCACGGGGCGCCCTGCAAGGCCGCACGGGCGCTGCGCCAGAAACCCGAGCCTCCGGCACGCCTGCGCAGTCCAGCACACTTTCTCTGTCCACCTACATTTTAAGTACCAATTTTACTTGTAAATTTTGGTATATGAAACCGACAGCTAAACGCAAGATACATGCACTATCCTGACACTTAAATGATTTCTTTAAATTGTGGAGAAGAGAAATCATGCACTGGTACAAGTCTGTACCCAAGTAATAAGTCTGTCTCTCGGTGTCTGTGTATTTACCCAAACCATAAGTTTCCTTTATCAGTAAGGACATGCAGAGTCAAAGCCCCTCAGAGAAAGACCCCGACTTAATGAGCATGTTGGTTCCACACAATGTCCAGGCCCGCAGCACGGCTGCAAATGCAACGCCGTTACCTCCAACGTACACATGAGGAGGAGCAGGTTAGAGGGTGGAGCAATCGGCCCGAGTTATACGATCAGCCCAGCTCCTCTCAGTCCCTCCCTTCATCCTGGGGCCCAGAGACTGGTCATCTACGCAGAATGTCTCTTGTAAAAGCTAGCCATTTAACTCACCACTGGGAAAAAAATGAAATACACGCCGGGCATGGTGGCTCACGCCTGTCATCCCAGCACTCGGGAGGCAGAGGCAGGAGGATTGCTGAGTTCCAGGCTTGCCTGGGCTACACAGTGAGCTCAGGGCCAGCCTGAACTACAAAGCAAGACTCTGTCTCAAAAAAAGAAAAAGAATGAAACACACCATCTCGCACGAGAAATCGGAAGCTTTGTTTTATATTATGCAAACAACTTTTTCTGCACTTGAAAAATTAATGGAAGGTGTAATTGAAGGCCACTCAAAACTTGTCTCCGGGCGCCATCTAGGGCACAGTTTCTAACATGACACCTGTTCACCCTCCGGTTCTCAGCCCCTCCGGACAGGGAGGCGCCCACTAGGGGCTGTTGCCCGGCCGGACTGCCCAACCCAGAGCTGTTCCTTTGCAATGAATGCATCCACAGCGGCACACTATGGCTTCTCTGGCAGAGCAAAGAAGAAGCCGCAGGCCACTGCCAAGGAGTCCCCTTAGCTGTCACCAGCTGTCGCTGGTGCCCACCGGCACCTCTGGCTGCTGCTGTCGTATGGACTCTGCACCGCGATGGCGTCCACCGAGTCACCTGTCCAGCTCGTGGACGGGTCGGTTGTGCTGGCGTGGAGAGGGCCCGGGAGGGTGGCGGCCACGTCCTGGGGTTGCTGCCCTCGCTCTGGCCCCGACTTCGCCTTCCTCCTGCCGTGGCGTCGGGGCGGCTCCCACCCGACGCTCCCTTCCGGGGTCGTGAGTTCTTCGCCGGGTGATGCCAAAGCCCCGCAGACGCCGCACAGCCAGTGGAGTGGACGACACACCCTCGCTCGGCCCGCCTGGCACAACGCGGCGCGGAGGCGAGTCGGCCCGGAAGGCCGGGGAGGCCGCAGAGCCACAGCCAGGGCCTCACCAAGCCCGCGCTGGCAGAGTGGGCGAGGAGGGGCTGGCAGGGTGGGCGAGGAGGGGCTGGCAGAGTGGGCGAGGAGGGGCGCGCGGGCCGAGGCGTGCTCCGCGGGAGCAGATGCGGTGACAGCCCAGAGGCCGGCTCGGGCCGGTGGCTGTGCGTCGCCAGGGTCTCAGCAAAGCAAGACCTGGACGTGGTGGGACAAGCAGCTGCAGGGCCAGAGGCGACACGCACGCTGAGCACACCCCCGTGACTCACTCGGCACCCTTTAGGCAGCGCGACAGAAGGGGAGAGACTGAGCATTTGTTGGGCGGACGAACGGATGGACGGATGGATGGTAGGTGGGTAAAACGTGGGTAAAACTGTCCCGGCTTGGCGGTGGAGCCTCTCGGAGAAGCTCCGCCCGGGCCGCCTCTGCCCGACCCTCCCCAGCCGCAGCAGGAGACTCATCCTTGGGAAGAGCGGCTGGTCTCCGCACCGCCCCGGCGGGAGGATGGTTTCCCTGGTGCTGGGAGAAGCTGTGAACCAGCAGATTTGACTTGGTGCTGTAGACGGGAGCAAGGGAGACCGTCGCGGGGTGCCAGGTATGCTGCTTCCTCCAGATGCTTGGCCACTGCCCTAGTCCCCACGGCCAGTGGTCCCCGTCTGTCTCAGAGAAACCCCACTGAAATGATCAGCAAGCTGACTCTGTCGACTGGACAGTCAGGTTAGAAGGGTGGTAAGCAGCCTAAGTGACCTAGTCCTACAGCGCCCGCTTCCTGCCTCTTCTTGCTAAACGCAAATTACCCAAATAAAAATCTATATAAGCCAGAAAATTTCTTCTTCTAAGAACAATTTAGCTTTTTTTTTTTTAGCCTTGAAGTAGACTTGTAAAGAAATTCACTGAAATTGAAAAGACTGAATATTTTGATAGTTTAATTTCTAACTATAGATTTAATACATCTGCCTTTTGCTTATTTCTAAGAACTACCTTTGAGTGCTGCAGATATTAACTACAATGTGGTGACCCATTTACTGAGGCTCTGAAGGAGGCCCCACCCTCTTCCCCACGGCAGAACCCTCCCGTCCTGAGAAGGAGACATCTGGAGCTGAGGAGCACCGTCCGCTGACTCCCCGCCGAGGGATGCGTCGCCCGGACCCCTGCAGGGGAACTGGGAGACTGTTAGGGTGAGGCCCAGAATGGCCCCCCACAGGGCTCGGTGTTCAGAGATTTGGCGTTTGGACTGTGACTGGATCGCGGGGCCCTGCAGTCCTCAGTGGACTGATCCACTAAGGAGTTCAGAGCCACGGGTGCTGTCAGGAGACAGGATCTGGACAGACTGGAGAGACCTGGGCGCGGCTCTCTCCCGCCCGCTTCCTCCCGTCTCTGCTCGCCACCTGCCACAGCCTGAGAGCTCTTAGCCGGAACCTTCCACCTGGCCCTGCTTGCCTCGCATCCTGTGAGCACAGAGCGCAAAGCTCATGGAAAGAAACCTCTTTTTAACTTGCAAGTGTGGAATCGTGACGAGGAAAGTGCCTAACATGGGACTCGGGGTGATAACACGGGAGGGCTGAGCTGGGAGCTCTGGAAGGAGGAGAGAGCCCCTTCAGCTCTGCATTGCTTTCAGAGAAAGGGACAGAATGTCCTGCTCAGTGGGGCCCGTGCGGCCTTCGGGAGAGCCGTGCAGCTCATACTCCAGGGACAAGAGGGCAGGTAGTAAACCCGTCCACCTCCCCCATATCTCTCATATTTAATGTCCTGCCACTTTGCCCCGTAGGGCTGTGCCACATGCAGTCATCACCCAGGAGTCCATCGGCAGCAGACTCTCAAACCCCGTGGGATCAGCACACATGCACCCTCTGGAGCTCTAAAGTCTCCAAGAAAGGAATCTTTTGCCGTAGTCAGTGACCTCTGACCATAACAAAGGGAAAATGTAGGTGAGGGACGGCCTGGTACACACCAGCTTATGGCTCTGCAGTCACTGTTAATGAGCATGCAGATGGGGATAATCCGTGTGTGCGCCAGAGCCCCTCAGCTGCGGGACGCCTGGTGATGGCTGTTCGCACAGTCTACTGAGAAACTTTCCCCCTTACCTTTGAAAACACTGAAGCAGAAAAGTCTTAATAGTCCACAAATACGTTGTGAAACAAAGGTGGAATGTAAGTGCTCTTACACACAACAGGATCCTGGCCTTTCGCTAAAGCCATCCACCCGGAAAAATAGAAACATGGCTTGGACCCTTTCGGAGCGTGTGTTTCCACCTGCCCACCTCGGGGAAGGGAATTAAAGCTGCTGAAATGTGCCGAGCAACTGCTGTTGAGTGAGACGGCGAGCAGACAGGCCTGCTCAGGAACCGCACAGCGGCGGGGCGCTCGCCAGGGGAATTAAAAAAAATCAAAATGACCTTGCCGGGCCTCAAACGCTCCTCCAAAATTCAGAGCACGCCGACGGACCACAGGGGCTCTCTCCGGCATTGCTGCCAACCGCCCGGAGTAGCCGCAGCGTGCCCGGTGGCCGCACGAACACCCTCAAGTCTCCTGCTCACCTCAGTTAAAACTCCTGCTCAGCTGGTGACACTGAAAGACTCTCTCAACAGGTCACGTGAAGCAGCCCGTGCACAGCGCTCAGGAGGGCTCCGCCTGGCAGAGCTTCGCGCCTGTTCTTGCTCACCTGGAGCTTCTCCCCGTCAGGCGGCTGCGCAGACAGACTCGGCGGGGGCGGCGCTGCCGGGAGAGCTGGAAGCAGCCAGGATCGGGAGAGCTGGAAGCAGCCAGGATCGGGAGAGCTGGAAGCAGCCAGGATCGGGAGAGCTGGAAGCAGCCAGGATCGGGAGAGCTGGAAGCAGCCAGGATCGGGAGAGCTGGAAGCAGCCAGGATCGGGAGCCTCCACCCCACGCTGCCCACGCTGCAGGGTTCCCTAAAGGAAGACAGCCTTGCCGCTGGCTTGTGTGCTAGTGTGGACGACAAAGACCAGCTTCTCCAGACGAAGTAAACTTCCTCTTACTAACCTTTATATATTTCAATACTAAATTATATAAAAAGAGGAGGTCAGTGCCGGGCGTGGTAGCTCAGTGCTGTCATCCCAGCACTCGGGAGGCAGAGACAGGAGGATTGCTGAGTTCGAGGCTTTCCTGAGCTACATAGTGAGCTCAGGGCCAGCCTGAACTACAAAGCGAGACCCTGTCTCAAAAAAAATAAAAAATAAAAAGAGGAGGAATTTTCACCGTCTATATTTCTTTCCTTCTCTGTGTTATTAATATGTGTCCCTCATTACATAACATACTGAAAATAACGATATCCCCAGAGGAGGTAGGAACACATATATGTGTATGAGAAACAGAGACAGAGAGAGAGAGAGAGGCAGCTGGAAGTTAAAATTTAAAAAGGTGAATGTGTGTCAGGCGTGATGACTCATGCCCGTAATCCCAGCACTCGGGAGGCAGAGGCAGGAGGATTGCTGAGTTTGAGGCTTGTCTGGGCTCCATAGTGAGCTCAGGGCCAGCCTGAACTACAAAGCGAGACCCTGTCTCAAAAAAAAAACAAAAAAAAACGGTGAATATGGATACATTGGACTGCCACTACTGGTATAGAAAGAAAGAAAAAGCATCACATGGACAGTGGACTTTTGACTTACAAACTGAATTCACTTACAAAACCTCCCTGTAACTCAGGTTGGTCAGTGAAGGCTCAGGGTCCTCTACACGCCTTTCAAAGTCTCCCTCTTCTATACAGCAACTCTCATTGTCCTTAGGCGTCGGCCTGGGACTTCTCAGTGAGCCTCACACAGGAAAGATGTTATCATGTTTCTTCCAGGACTCCTTAGGGATTAAGTCTGAGTCGGAGACTGTCTGCAAGCACAGCAGAGGGCCGAACCTCAAGACTCTGTTCTGTTTTGTACCAGGGACCCAACTCAGGAACTTCATGCTTATGAGGCAGGTGCCGAGCTAAATCCCCAGCCCTCAAAACTCAAGACTTGGGTCCTAAGTTAAAGCTAAAATTCCAGTTGTAGCCCAAGTTGTATGTCAGGCACGTTGCAACTTGAGAGTCTATTGTACTCAATTCAGTGTGAGGAAAAGAGTGAGACAGAGAGAGAGGGAGAAAGAGAGGGAGAGACACGGAGGGGGATTGAGATGGAGAAAGACAGAGAAATGGGGAGAGAGAGACAGAGAGAGAGGGAGGGAGGGAGAGAGAGAGAAAGAGAAAGAGAGAGACTGAGATGGAGAGAGGAGACAGAAAGAGAGACATGGGGGAGACAGGGAGAAAGAGAGCGAGACCGAGACGGAGAGAGAGAGAGAGGCCGCAGTCTACCCTGAGGCCCACAGGGAAGCGCTACACAGCATAGCACACTGTGGTCTCACAGCGACCAAGACAGAACTGTGGAAAACACATGTGTGGCCGGAAGCAACGTCGTCCCCGATTTTCGGAGCCGCCAGACGGTCCCCAGACGCTTGCCACCCACGAGGCGACATTACAAGTCAAAGGGGACACAAACCGCTCATTTTCCATCACCGCACGGCCGTCAGGTCCCGCCGGCGAGGCCGCTTCTCCAGCCTTGCCGCCCTCACCCGTCAGGCTTAGTAATTCAAGCCGCTGCACAATCGAGCAAAAGCACATTTAATGATGGTGAAAGGAATGTTCTGTTTTCAATTTTTTGAATTTTATGTAGTAGAGAAAACATAACCGGTTAAGAAAATAGAAATAATGCCACTTGAAAATGAAAAGTAAAATAAATGTTGCAATTTTAAAAAGTAAAAATGTAATATCTTCTTAATTATTCTAATACATTTTTGAAGAAAGAAAACAGACTTATACCTACATATTGGTCTGACATCTTACAGAATTACATTTCAATGAGTTTCCCACCCATGACGTCTGTATATTTGTCCAAATTAATCTTTACACCTTCCCGCTCAGTGAATATATAACAAAACTTGTCATCTCTCTTCACCTCATTTAGTTGAAGACACTTTCCAAGTTTCCTCACATGATATAATAAATACATGAATAGTAGAGAAAAGCCTTTAGTCTAAGAATGAGTTTGTCAGAATTTTTTTTTTAAATCACACTGTGTAATTAATTCCAAGAGCTGGAAATGCTGTTCGTGCTTTTGCTTCTTTGGGATTTCTTCTAATGGTTTTCAAACACCACTGTGGGAGGAGAATTTCTCCTAAGCTGTCTCCACTAGAAGACCCATCATAGCCTTCTCCATGGTAGGTACAAACTTCTAGAGATTTTCCTCTTCTGTCAAAAGAGTCTGAAGAAAATGGCTATTAACAAGTATTGAGAACTTTAATTCACTGCTGTCGAAGTGCTTCATGGTTGAAGGAAAAAAATATCAAACAAGCTCCGGCTATGTGAGGCCCCCATCTTCTCACCTGCTTCTCTGACAATTTTCTTTGAAATCTGACTTTGTTTTTTGCTCTGAATGTTCACTGGTTTTCACTTCCTTTTGTGCACTGACTACATTTCTTTGGAGCTGTCCTGTGCTGATCTTGAAGGAATAATGACAGAGCTTGAATTTCACTGTTTCCCTCTCAGACTGATTCTGGCTTCCTGCAGATGTGTTGATATATGATTTACTTGACTTAAGTTTCATCGCAGGAGAAAGACCGCACAGGAAAACCATCACACAGCAGAGAAGCAGCTGCGGCGGCCACAGTAACGTTCGGATTCTAACACGCGAGAACGTGGAGGCAGCGCCTCCGCCCCGCCATGAGCACAGCAGGGGCTCCACGCGTGCGGGGTGTGCCTGCGGGGGGCAGTCTCTTCCGGCCGCCCTGACGCTTCCACACATTTTGTCTCCGAAGTGCCAGAAAGACATGAGGGATTGTTTCCCGAGGGTTAGACATAAAAAAGCCACCATGGAGAAAGATGTGAGGTGGTCGCGGTGAAAAACAGCGTGAAGGTAATTCAGGCTGTTTCCTTTGTGTTTATCATCTCCAGGCTACTGTTACACGCTCCGAATCTCCTGCTTACACGCAGGAGTGTGCGGCACAGCCGGAGGGGGCACGGAAGGCACAGGATACCAGCTCCGACAGTTCTCGACACCTCAGAATGGACCCTCCGGACAAATGTGTCAACAGGAGGAACGTGAAAACGAACAGTTTCGTACAAATTCAAAGAAACTAAAACTGAGCGTACAACCCAGAAATCCCACTTGTAAGAACTTCCCCAGTGGACTGAAAACTTCTCCTTTGGCACCTACCTGTTGGCAAATGTCTATCACTCTAATCATAGTTTCCAAAGGCTGAAATGAAGACTACATGCGATGGAAGAATGACTAAACGTATGAGTCTAGAACTCATGTGCACACGCCAGAATACTATTTAACAATAAAAAGGAACCAGCCATCGATGCACAGGTCAGCTGGGTTAATCTTAAATATATATTTACTAAGCCAGACAAGTCTACCCCAAAAAGCTAGGTGGGATGTAATTCCAGTCTTATCATAGTCCAGGAAGGATAAGATGGCAGGGCTAGAAATCGGCTCAGGGGTTGTCAAGCATTTCTAATAAAAGGAATGAGGCCCTTGGAGTGACTCGGGCACTGGACCAGGTAAAATGGAAGATGAACCTGGAGATTCCTGGTGTACCTGAGGAAAAGGAGATGCTCAAAAACAAAACCCATGGTACAGGTAGCAGAAGAGCAAGTGCACATTATAAACACATGCATTTACCAAGTAACCCTCTATAAAGATAAAATTACATCTCAAAAATATAGTAAAGAAAGCTTGAAAACAGAGTCCACCTGAAAGACGTTGGCATAGAAAAGGTCCCACTCTGAGGAGCAAGATAGACAGTGCAGCAGCACCTCATCGCCCATGTGTTGCATGTCTGTGAGTCCAGAAGAAATGATGAAATATAAGTGAGCTAGGAGTGACAAGAGTAGCTGATCACCCTCAGGCGGGAAGCTGGACTTCGCCGAGCTGACTCAGGCCGAGGTGGCAGGCGCAGCCTCGCCCCAGGGCTGGACTCAGTGCCCCATGATGAACCCTGTTACCTGCGGACTTCCAGGTGCAGAGCAGTGAGGCAGACATCTTGCCTCCGTGGTCTTCTTTTCCGCAACCACACAGCCAGCTCAAAGTAAGGGACTTCCTTAAAAAAAAAAAAAAAAAAAAAAGGTAATTAAGCAGGGCTCTCTCAACCTTCCGGGTCGCCAGGGCACCAGGTGTAACACGGGGGTCCTGACGGGATTAAGGAACAGAAAAGTGTTAGCAGAAACACCAAAACTGGAGGAAAGCCTGTAATTTAGTTTTTAAAAGTTTAATCAAAATTCTACAGTAATATTATTGTGTGGCTTAGTAAGTTAGTTAATGTTATTTGATAAATAGAATGAATTTCTCTGGTTAGTCTTCTCTAACTCATATTTTTAAACTAGAATTTTAACTTCTGAAACTTGTTTGTTTAAAGTTCCCAAAACAGTAATATATGAATTACAGGTGACCTAGCATTTCCATATGCATAAAATGAATGGAAACGATACAAATCCTGCATGAGAAAGAATAGAAAACATTACTAAAGGAGCCTACAGTTTTAGCAAAACAGAGTGATAGAGTGTTTGTGGATAGCAAACTATAATATGGCATGGACTTAATCCTTCCAAAATCTGCTGAGTCAAAGCAACTCCAAATTTAAAACCTCACGAAAGTGTTTGTGTGACGTTGAAAGCATATTCAAGATACTTCCTTAGAAGAAAATCAGTAGGTTATGAAGTTTATTGGGCTCGTTATACTATTGAGCACTGCATCTACATATGCCATCTAATTATTTTGTGGCTGAAAAGTTGTAAAATAAACGTTTTTTCCACAAGAAATCATGAACGTGGAGCCTAATAAACCTGGGTTTGAAGGGGCTGTTTGTATATAACTCCCAGTGTGGGGGAAGACAGAGCTTCCAAAGCCAAGTCGCCTGTCTTCAGAGCAAGAATAAGAACTTGGCTCGTAGATTTCAGCCATGGCCCCATGAGACCTGGAAAGGTGACACACAGCAGTTGACAAACATACTTAGCTCCCTTTACAGAACTGTGGTGCGACGGGGTTCCCTGGGAACCCCAGATTCTGAAGTGGCCTCCCCTTACTAGCAAGCTGCATACACTGCCCCAGGCAACATACGGAACAAAGGCTGGAAGAGGAGCTTATCAGACACACCGAGACGCGTTCAGTCCACCTCACCCCACTCCCGTTTATTCTCTTGCACACTAAACAGGTGCTTTTAAAGATAAAAACTGTCCTAACTTCAGGGAAAAAAAAAAATCAGAAACCCTAGACTTGAAAATTTAATGGGTGTCAAAAGCAGTGTTCGGGTTTCTGTGAGATGTCAACCCACTGCATTTAAAAAGAAGAATGTTAGCATTAAATAAAACATAAAGCCTGGAAGAATTGATTTAATGTCAGCATAAGTAACATCACTTTTATTAGCCGTTGAATTAACGCTCCTTTCCAATGGAGAAGGCTTATTTCATCCATTCAAATATTGCAAATATGTTTAAATTATGTCAGTCTCCCACTTTGATAGGAATAAGTCATCTTGCTGTGCACATACAGTGGGCCAAGCAGACCACCTGAGTGCGGCCCGAGGGGAAGCAGGGACCTGGGGACAGGGTGGACATCGGGCTGGACGGGTCTCAGAGCCCAGACAGTGCTCGTGGCCCTGGCCGGCCTTCCACATCCTGGTCTCATTGAAACCTACAGCCATTCAGCTCTGGCTCTGAGTGTCTGTGAGTGTAAATGCTGATGGTTTTATATTGAGATATTTAAAATATTCATAATTCATAGCTAAAAAACAAAATAAAATGAGAAACTTTACAGGACCACAGGTGATCCCAGTGTGTACAGTTCCTCAGTTATATTTTGTTGAAAAAGAGACCGTATAGATAGCAGGCGGGAAACACGGATCACACATGAAGGCCTCATCAAGAACAAGAGTAGTTCATCTCTGTGTCGGGCTCGCTGAATGCCAGGAGCTCCTCTCAGCGCTTCTCACAAGTGGCCTCCTCTACCCCACTAACTGGCCCCCGGGTGGACACTGTCATGCTCCGCTTTTAATGGACCAGGGCACAGAGAGGCTCAGTGTCGTGTCCAGGGACACCGGCAAGGCACGAGAGGCAGCTGATGACCAGGAGGCTGCGCCCCTCTCTGTGCTCTTTAACCCCAGGCTTCGCATCTCCCCAAGGAGCTGTATTTTCCAGTGACTGATTCTTGACTCTCTCTCCTCCGTATCACAGTGCCTTCCAAGCACCTCGGGAAGCAGAATAAAACTTTCTATCACCCCAAATCAGAAAGAAAATCCTTTTATGTCACTTAAGTAGATAACTGAACAAAGAAGTAGATAAATAACTGAATAGTAAAATATTCACCCACGGAAAAATACAACTCCTAGATGAAATGACATTAAAGTATAAGTGTTGTGAAAATATAGAATTTAGGGCTTAAATCTACTAGCCTGGACATATCTTGAAATATTTCGTCTTATCCATCTGACTGATGAATGATTAAAGGGAAGTCTCCTAATCCAGGACTGGTATTCACACTTCTGACCAAGTACATGCGATTTTCCTCGCAGACAACTTTCCAGACACCAAATGCATGTCCTACAATTCAATTCAGTGCTAACACTAACAGAACTATTGCAGACCCCTTAGGTTAAGAGTTTGGACCCACTTCGGACACCGTTCACAAGGCCCAGGTTGCCACCTGTGCTTTAGGCCAACCTCACCCGCCTCTGAGCCCTGACATCCTGTCATCTGCTAGAATGGCTCACAGAATTCAGAAAAATCTTTCACTTACAATTCCCGGTTTATCATAAATGCAGCCAAATGGAAGGGCCAGGAGGGGAGAGGGGATAGGTGAACCCTGTCTCTAGCTATGGTGGGAGGCAGGATGTTTGAATATACGTCTACATTACTGGATACCTAGACGAAGCTAGTTAATGTATGTGTTACCTCAGCTGGAAGTTTTGTATGGAAATCTGTGTTTGTTTTGTGAGAGTTTTCTGAAGCCAGTCCTTTTTCTTTTGTAAAGATCTGAAGATGACCGCGGATGACATACGCCCTGCAGTTTTGCTAGGCAAGTCTTAATTAGAGATTCGACTTTTAAGCAGGTATAAAAATCATATTGCTATAGTCTGACCTGCAATGTCTTCAGTGGCCTATGCGGTAAAAACTTGGCCCCCAGACGGTGGTGCTGCTGGGAGATTGTGCAGCCTGTAAGAGGCGCAGCCCAGTGATAATTTTTCATGCCGTGAGAGGCGTTCTCTTGAAGGTAACCATGGGACCCAGTTTTTTTTCTCCTTCATTTCTGAGCCATGTGGCCAGGTTTTCTCCACACACACTCTCGCCACGCTGCGCTGCGTCACCACAGACTCAGGCAGCGGGGCGGCTGGCCATGGACACACGTCTCTGAACCCAGGAGCCCAGAGATCACTCTCTTTCCAGATCGAGTCCCTCAGGCTCAGGTTACAGTAACAGAAATGAACACGATGTGTATTGTCTGCCTATTTCTTTTCCGTCAGTTTTGGTAAAAATAATTTTTAAGAAACTGTGTGCACTTCATCTTCATTTTCAAATTTTGGACAAAAGAATGTTCAATAGATTCTCCTACGATTATTTGGAAGTTTGAAGGACATGTAGTAGTATTCCATCTTTCTTCCTTATGTTGGAAACATGCCTTTCTCCCCTACCTTTGTGCTGTATCAATGGCATTAATCTTAAACAACTAATTTTTTGTTTATTTATTTCTTTGTTTTATTTGTGGCATCAGGGATCAAACTCTGGTCCTTTGTGCTTCCCAATTAGGCATGGTACAACTTGGACTAAATCCCTGGCCCTGAAGCAACTAATTTTTGTGATTCTAGTTCTCTGCATTTTATTTTTCATATTCTATTGAATATCTCTTTCCTCACTCATATAGCTTCCCTGCCCCTTTTCTGAATTCCCAAGGTGAAATCTAGAACCCATGGCTTTTAAGCTTTGTATTTACAATGTGAAATGCAGGGTCACCATATCTTCTAATTACAGAGGCCAAAGGTAACATATTAATCTCATCACATCTCAATAAATTTAGTATTAAAATTTTTAAGGAGTCCTTTTTGTGTCTTATTTTCTTAGCTCAGTGGTATGTTGTCCTGGATTCAGTCCCTTGTTTTAAATGGTTACCAAATACCATTCCTGCTTGTTTTTCTTTGCTTTTAAGAGTGATACATTACATTTCTCAATGTTGGCTTTGGATTTGGATTTTTCTCCTTGTAGCTCTGGTGACATTTGTTTTATAAATTGTGAAACTCCATTAAGTGCACGCACGCACGCGCACACACACACACACACACACACATTAGTTTTTAGGTTTTCCTCTTCAGTTGACTCAACTGCTATGAAAATGTCTCCAGCAATATTTCTCACTTTAAGTTTTCATTATCCTTATGGTCCTGGAGATTGAACCCGGGGCTGTCACACTGAGCCACATCCGTAGTCCTTTTTGTGTCTTATTTTCAGACAGAGTCTCATGAAGGCACCAAACGGGGCTCAACTTTGTTATCTTGCTTTGGCTGCAGCGCTGGGGTTCCTTGCTCTCCACCAGTCCTGGCCTGGTCCCCTTTTACACTCGTGTCTGCTTCCTTTCGGTTGCTACAGTCCTTCCCACATTCTCAAACTTTCTATATCTTAAAATGTGCCTCTTCCAAACGTACTCCATTTTCCTTAATCACCTTTCCCTGGAATTGCTTAGGGCGCTGACACTGAGCATAAACACAGGGCACTGCTGGCGAGAGGATTTGGTCTGTCTGGAGGACTCACTAAATAAACCTGTGATGCCGAGTTTAATGGGGCACGTCTCTCCAGTAAACGGTCCATTAGCTGTGTACATCTTGGCTTATAACTCAGACACTATTTGGGATAAGTTGTAGACATTTCACGACCTAAATAGCACTGCTCTTTTTTTTACATAAGTGATGCCCCATATGGAACATTCACATCCTGAGTCCCGGCTGGGGCAGAGAGCGCTGCTGACACAGCACGAGCGCGTACGAGCGTCGAGACGGGACAGGGGGTCGGTCCCCAAAGCAGCGGGGCTCGGGCTCAGGGCCTGAGGGAGTAAGTGGGCCGTGGAGGCTCTGGCTCCGGTGGGTGACGCGTCGGCGGCGTGTCTGCCAGGCCGCGCTGTGGACTGGGCCTGTGCCGGCCGCGTCCTCTGCCCCTGCTTCCTGGCGGCCAAGGGTGGGCAGCATCCCTCCACCGGCCGCTTCCACTGCTCGCCGGAGCCAGTGGGCCATGCAACGAAATGTCTGAGACCGGGAGCCGGAGAAAGCTCTCCTTCCCTGTTACTCTTGGATACTTTATCACGGCCATGGGAGGGCGGCGAACACAAGCGGTGCGGAGACTCCCAAGAAATTCCCTACACCGTCCATACTTGGTCAAGCGCGACCTGGTTCGTGTCCAGCTCTTCGGAGTGGGACTGGCTGACCTCACGTTCTGTTACCTCAGTTCTCCCAGCGGCTTCCCAGCTTCTCGCCTCAGTCCTTGCGTTTAGTCTCGGCTCCAACAGCCACCGCCAGCCCTTAAAAACTAAGGGTGGAGGCTCCACCCTGACTCCCGGGCCTTGCCTGCCGTGGCTCAGGCCGTCTCGCCCTCTGCCCGCTGCTCTGCCTGCTGACTCGTCAGGAGGTCCAACCCCAGGGCTTTTGTTCTCATTTCTCCCTTTGCCTGAAGTCATCCATACAGCCTGGTTCTTCGGTTACTTTCAAATTTTAGTCACATTCTTACGTGTTTAAAATTCTTCTTCGTGTGTTGCGGGTCTCAAGCAGTTGAATGATCAGCCGGTGAAAATACTTATTGAATGCAGTTTGTTGAGTCCACCTTTATGACCTAACTGATGATCAACTTCTGAAGCTTTTTCAAGTGCTTGTGAAATCAGAGGGTGCTAATTCACTGGATGTTCACACTCATATTATCTGGTTTGCTCACAATGAAACTAAATCCTCTTAGGAAAGTCACTGGAAACGATGGCTGCCATGGTGGTTGACTAGAGTGACAGGTTAGAAGAGGCTCTTCACCTCTAACCTTGGCACCTAATCGGTGGAAACTGGGTAGAATAATTTAGAGTACTCCCCAAGCTTACATGGACAGGTCTAGCGAGCCCCACAGTGGTGCCCGAGTCTTAGCCCTGAAACAGCACTATCCAGCCACCAGGTTAGGGCTGGAGGCAGGAACCTGCCGTAACAGGAATAAAACTGCCCGAAAATACTAAGTTTTGGCCAAATGTTTCAAAACACCTTTCTGTGTGGCAACCTTTTAACTAAAATCTATTTTTCTTGTCTCCAGCCGTTAAGGCTACAGTAAGCTATTGATCAATACCATCTAGTGTGTTATCTAACAGGATCTACAAGTAATTTGGATGTTGCCTATAAAGAAATGGCTTGGGTCAGTTCCCACACTATGATTGGCAACTTAAGGGTCCGTCAGTTTTGGGACAATACAGACAATACTGTGGGTGGACAAGAATTCCTAATTGTTCATGTGTTTCTTACAGTCACTGCTATGGAAAACGGTTGCCTGTGCCTTACCTCTTGCTGACACATACCACCTGCATTTGTCATTATGTATATAATGTAGTGTTCACTTGGCACGTTCACCTCACTCATTTTTGTATTAGTTCTAGTATATTCATATAATATATGCAAGAAAGACAAAATACATAAGATTGGAGGCTAAACAACCGAAAAGGCTTATTAACTCTTAACATGTCATTTTTTTCCCCAGATCTTTATTTCTCCAAGTGACCAGATGCCTTTGACAGGAAGGGATTTGCTAAGGAGCAGCAGAAATGGAAGGAGCTGGTGAGGAACGAAAAGAAACACCAGTAATTTCAGTAAACTGGACATTTTGGTATCTGCAAAGGAAGGAAAGTGTCCCTAGATTCTGGGATTGGGAGAGTTAAAAAGAGATTTAAAAAAATACGCCAGTAGAGAATTTCAAAACGTATTATTTCACAGACGTAATTCCATAAAAACTCCTATAGATTAAAATATTTTTTATCAGAATTAGTTTTGATAATAAACAATCATTTCAGTTATATAAATATGTAACAGGTAGGCTTTACATGTATAATTTAAACAAATCAACATGGATATTCTTTATGAATATACATCACACGAAAGACAAATTACTTTCACATTATTAAAAAAAGAAAATACTGATAAGGGAAGTTCCCGCGTGCTGGCGGCCGGCTGCATAGCGGGAGCGTCCTCTGCCGGCCGCGCATGCCCAGCTGGCTTCTTCACACCCGCGACCCGGAGGGTGTCCCTGGGGCGGCCGCCGCGCACAAGCACCGCGGTGGGGCGCCAGGAAGGGAGCGGCGGGCAGGCGGAACCCCTGGAAGTGACCCACTTCTTGGCTCCCAAAAACTGTTTAAGTTTTAAAGATTTGAACCTCAGCTTCATTCAAACTGTTACTTAACATTTTCAGCCAAAGAAGTCATTTCTTCTACTTTCTGTACTGGTTTTAGGACCAAATATCCTGAAGATAACGTTTTTCTTCTTTTAACGTTGCCAGAGTTTTCATCGCTTCCAGTTTGTCGACTCCAAGCTCCTCGCTTATCATCTGCACGAGGCTGTCACCGACGGCCGCCGCCATATTCTTCGCATCTCTGAGGATGACAAGGAAATGGCCCTTCACGAAGGGAGTTTTCCAAAGCTCTCCGCCCAGCTGGGCGGCAGGCCCGGCTGCTGCGCGGCTTCTGTAAACACCCCCACCCGCCGCCCGCCAGAGGGCGCTGGGCAGCCGGCCTCACCCGCACACGTAAAGGCAGCCGCGCTGCTGGAGGAGGAGCCGCGCCACCTGCCGGCTGTGCCGCTGCAGGCTGTCCTGCACGTACTTCGGGGCGGCCCTCTCCTCCCCCGCGGGGGCGTCTCTGGAAAAGGAGACCTTCAGGTGGGTCAGGATCCCGCGCTCCAGGAAATGCCTGAGCTCTTCTCTGAAACAGAGGGCAGCGCACTCACAGGAAGGCTGTAGTTAAAGGTGAGAGTCCGAAATGCGCGCAGAGGCACAAGAGGCCGAAGCGTACCTGAATAAGTAGTCCCTCTCCTTATGCCTACAGCCAAAAAAGAGCCACATTGCCCCAAAATTTCCATCCGGGTGCTGTTCCTGGAGTTTTTCTCTGGAGAAAAGAAGCGTTGTGTATCTGATATGCAGAATATGTTAAAGCCACGTTAAGCCACTTCCCTCATCAGGAAACCACCGGTAAGCTGAGGTTTGTAGAGCCCTTGAAAGTTCACTTGTTAATATCTGCTATGATTAGAATCCTTTTTATTTTATTTGTTTGTGTGTGTGTGTGTGTATGGGGGGTGGGGACAGAACCAGGACACGGCACACAAAGCACACAAGCTCTCTGGCCTTGTGCGGGTGAGAATCTTCACTGTCATCCAACCGCCCTGTACTTGAAGGCTCAGCCCCAGCTCCGCACCGTTGAAGGCAACGTAACCTTTATGGGGTGGGCTGTAGAGTGTCTCTCAGAGGTTGAGTGGAGTGGGGAACCCTGGCCCCTTCCTCTCCCTCTTGTGCTTCCTGAGCACAAGGTAACAGTTTCGCTTTGCCCAAGTCCTCTGCCACCACGTGCTGGCTTGTCACAGGCCCAAACCACAAGCCAACTGACCATGAGCAGGACCCTCCAGAGACTGAGCCTGAGTGACTGGACTCGGGCGTTTCACCACGGTCACGGAGAGGCGACCGATGTGACACTTCACTAGGCTGCACGGGCAATGCCATCAGTCAGCCTATCAGCGAGCTGAAGACTTCCAAGTTACACATAAAATATATATACCAGGGATAGTAAAGACAGCATGTTGTGAAGACTAGAGTGATTTCTCTGTCAAGTAATGTCGCTAACAATTTTATGAACAAGATAATGCTCATTCGTAAAACTGGAGTAGTCCAGGCTATAAAAGGTGGCATGCATGAAAGTATCAAATAAACACACGAGTGAGACAGACTACATCTACCACTGTGTTTTGGCATTAAGAAAAAAATGAAAAGAAACAAAAGATCCCACTACTTGGGCAGCAGTGCAAGATACATTTGCTACTTCACAAACATGGAGGGAAGCAAGATTGATTTATTTCACATCTATGGTTCTGTCCTGACACTCAGCTGTACCTAGGGTGTCATCAATATGACTCATGCTAACATCAAGCTGAGATTACTGATGTCTGGGCTTCCATTCTGAACCTTTCAATGGCACTAGATCTCTGTTACTACCAACTTTATCCGCTGAAGGAATAAATGGAATAGTGGCACCTTATCACTGCAGAACATGGGCCTGACATCTGTCCCAACTATACACACCACGAACCATAGCGCAGCCGAAAACTGTGCCACAGCAAAGAAGCAGCTCCAGTACAAAGCACGGTATCAGAAACATAATGTGTCTGTTTTTTCCATGGTGATGTTTGACAATAATGTTACAACGCAAGACCAACTATTCTAAAAACAGAGGAAACGACCAAGGTTATTATATTTCCACCTGGATCACAAGTGCTAATTTCCCTACTAACTGAAACAAGCACATACCTATGCTGCAGGAAGCCAATGAAGGGCGCGATGCCAGTTCCCGGGCCCACCATGATCACGGGGACTGAGGGGTCGTCTGGTAAATGGAAAGCACCTGAGGCTCGAGGAGAGATGGATATCTGGAATAGGAAGCCATGTGTGACAGGTCTGAAGGAAAGCGAGGCACAGCACAGAACCCCGCTGAGACCACTTGGAACAGAACATATAAATGCTGGTGCAACATAAACCAGCTCTGAGTTGAGTAACAGCTCTAACTCTTACAGAACTTGGACACACTGGCCACCGAGGATGGTGTTTGTCCCAATTATCCCTTTTCCGCCTTTGTCGAAAGGTTTTTAAATAAGAGGCATGGAATTCCTGGGAAGCAGGAGACAACACTGCCTTTCCCGTCACACTGACACAGCTCGGGCATGCGGGACCCGCTCGTACCTTCGGGGCCAGCGCATCTCTGCTGTCTGCCTGCGATACTTGGGCATGTGGCTGAAGAAACGAGGAGACCAGTGCAGCCAGCCAGCCCGTGCACACGCCCCTCCGCAAAGTCACCAGCTCGGGGGTGTGCGACAAGAACTCCACGACATTGAAGACGAAGTGAAGCTTGTCTGGGTGAACCAAACTCGAGCTGCAAAGACACACAGGAGGACACACTGCGGGTTCTGCCTTCGGACAGCACAGGCCGCACAGCCCCTCCCCCCGCAGCGGAAGAGCTCTTCCTGGGCTCCGGCCACCTGCTGCCGCCTCACAGGGAAGAGCAACCTTTGCTCCTTCCCTGCCCGTTTTGTGAGGTCATTCAGGAAAATGTCCAGTTTTATTCGCTTTAAAACTAGAAGATTTAATAAAAACTGAGGTGCCCCAAAGGTCTCCATGTAAAAGAGTCAACAGTTATAAAGACTTTCATCCCGTGGAAAGACAGAAAGAATTCCTCTGACATAGCTCCTAAGAGTGGCTATTAAGTTAAAATGTATGAGTAAATGAAGCATATATACCCACGAAGATAACAATTCACTGAGAAGACATTTAAAGGAGCCTTGTACCTATGTCTACGTGCTCAGTGAGCACAGACTCCGACGGCACAAGGCTCAGCCCCCGTGCGCCTCCAGCACGGTCACTGTGGACGGCAGGAGAGGCCTCGAGATGGGAAAAGGCGGAGGCCACACAGTGTCGGAAGACAAGGGGCGGAGCTCCCGGGCCTCTCTCTGTTCCCTGCCCTCCTCCACCACGTGGGCAGGGGGACACATGAGGCTGGCTGCCCTGAGTAGGGACCAGTTCTGGAAGTGGGTGAAGAGGGGAGCCAGGCGAGAGCCCGACCCTGAGACCTGCTGAGGACAGGGGTGCTCACAGCTGCCCCTCTTCACGCCCCATCACACCCGGCACTTTCCACAAACCAGAGACATTTCCACGACAGAATGAGTGGTGATGAAGGATTTGGAAGTTAGACCCAAGATTTGGGGGGAAAGCTGCTTTGTGTGTGTGGGTGTGTTATGTGGTACTGGGATCAAACTCGTGGCACTGTGCTTGCCAGGCAGGCGCGGTCCTACAGAGCTGAATTCCCAGCCCAAAGATGCTTTATGTTACATTAGTAAACAGCAGTACCTTGCACAAGAATATGGCCTGGGTTGGAGTTTAGGAAGGTGTTCTAGAAGAAAATAAAAACAAACAAGTATGAATTTACTACTGCTGAAAATCTTATATACAAATGTAGAAAATTTCAAGGCCTAAATCTGACCCTGTTTTCTCTTAGAAAATTTAAAATAATTTATCTTCTTTCAAATCCATTTTTTTATATTACAAATGAATTTATTGTGTCTAAGTAAAATATTTCTAGTATTTTTCTCCATTCACCGAAGTGTTACTCTGGCACGGTATTTCTACACAAATGCTGAGTTTCATATCTAAGACACTAAGAAAGGACTCATGGGAAGACTTCAGAGTCAGGGATCTCATTAAACTTCTACATGGGAGTGTAATTTTCTGTGACAAGAAGTCCAGAGTTTTGAAATAAAGTCATGATCTTTAAAAGATTAAAGACCACTATTTTAAAGACAAGGGGCCGTACTTTTTCTCCTTGTATTTACAAGTTTATGTGTCTGGTGGTGATGATTTCTAAACCAGATTATCTAGAAACCTAGTGATTTCCAAAAACAGAAACAAAAGAAGCATACAAAGAAATTTGTTTCTTATAGACAATTTAAATAATAAATACTTGTATCACCCATTAACAAATTCTGGAATTTTTTTTTTAAACAGGTTCTTTGTAGTTCAAATGGGCTTGAACTCACTATGTAGACCAAGCAAGCCTTGAACTTGCAGCAATCCTCCTGCCTCTGCCTCCTGAGTGCTAGGATTATAGGCGTGAGCAACAACACCTGGCATTGTAGTATGTGGGACCGGGGATTGAACTTGGGACCTTGCACTTGCCAGGCAGATACCAGAACCACTCATCTAAATCCCAGGTCCAAATTCTGGATTTTTTTTTTTTTTTTTTTTTTTTTTTTGAGACAGGGTCTCGCTTTGTAGTTCAGGCTGGCCCTCAGCTCACTATGTAGCCCAGGCAAGCCTGGAACTCAGCAATCCTGCCTCTGCCTCCCGAGTGCTGGGATCATGGGCGTGAGCTACCACGCCCAGCTGGTATATGGTTTTGATTGCTGGTGGGCATGAGTCACCATGCCCAGCATTGTATGTGGTTACCATGCTCGAACTCAGGGCCTTGCACTTGCAAGGCAGGCACCGGAACCACTGAGCTAAATCTGCAGCCCTGGAATTTTTATATGTAGGATATTTTCATTAGTTATTTAAGCCAAATTCTGAAACTATTCAAAATAGCTTAGAGTTTGAATATATACTGGCTTAGAAAGGGTTCACCTTAATAATTTAATTTTTTATAGGTTTCAATGTCTTTTTTTACATGACAATGTAAAACTTTTTATAAATACTTTAAAAAATAACAAGAATCTACAAAAAAAAAAAAAAAATCCCTGAAATTCAGGAACTTTCCAAGACTTGCTATAGGTTCCTTCCAGCTACTGTCCCAGCCCCAGCCCCCAAGAGCTCCGGCTGAACTGGGGAGCCACAGGGAGCCAGCTGAGGCGACCGGGAGGAGCAGCTTCACCAGCAATGCTTGTCATTGGGGAAAAGAGAAAAAGAACAGTAAAAATAATGAGGAGGAGAAAAAAGGACCCGGCTGCCAAGGGGTGTGGCCTGTATTGCACGGGCAGCGGGACAGTCCTCCTGACCAGAGAAAGAGACATTTAGTGTCACCGACGACACTGGCCATCACAACCCTGACTCACTGCAGGAGGAGGATCCGCAGAACCACACACCTGGGCGCGTCCTGAAGGGCGGCTGAGCCCACGGCCAGGGAAGACCTGACGCTCTTCTCTCGGGACACGAGGGGCACAGGAGTCAGTGGGCACTGTACCGGAGGACCTCCCACGTGCAGTGTTGGGGGGCTCTGCCTGCAAGCACCCCACACGCGTCAGCACGGGCCACTGAGACAGCAGGAGGCCCTTGTGCTCCTGACGCGGCCTCAAGACAGACTGAAGGATGAGGCGTTCCTGCGGCTCTGGTGCCCAGTCGCTTAGATCTGATACTGTCTCTCACAATCACTGTTCTTACAGAGCTCGCATATCTAGACAGAACGAGGTAAAAGGACCTCTGGAGAAAAATCGAGAAGCATAAAAGGGATCCCTAGGCTGCTAGAAGACAACCGGACGTCACTGCACCTGGAAGTCGTGACTCAGACGGCTCCTAAGCCGCCCCTGCCTGCACACAGGTGCCACCCAGGACTCAGTGGGACCGGAGGGGTGCGCCGTCCTCACGTGGAGGTCCTCGATGGTGCGCGAGGGGAGGGGACCCCCAGCGTGATGACCCGGCTCACCGAGCACGAGCGTGAGCGGCGGCTGGCAGGACGGGAAAGCCAGGAGCAGGTCCAGCAGGCAGACGCGGGCGTCCCGGAGGAAGCGGGTGTAGTGCGCCGCTCCCTGCTTACTGCACAGCTCCTGCAGCCGCCGCCTCTCCGGCCCGTCGCTGGTGTAGTCGGCGAGGGCTCGTACAAACGCCTGGAAAGGAAGCAGATCCACGTCGGCGACCACGGCCACGAGCTGGGCCGCTGTGGAGCTCCGTGGCTGCTGTCCGGTCCCAGCGCTGAGGGCAGAAACCGACGTGGGGGGCAGTCGGTCAGCGCCGGCCTGGGAACAGAGGGCCGCTGTGCGGGTCGGCAGAGGACCGGGTGCATTCGCGGCCTGGTGGAAAACTCTGCTTGCGAATCCTACCTGCCCTCACTCTTCCTCCAGTCTACGCATTCCTAGTCCAAGAAATTTACTAAACGCTTCCAAACAACTTCAAACTGCTGTGTAAAGATGAATGTAGAATGCTCATCTGCACTGTTTTTCACAGTGTGAAATCTGAAACAATCCCTCTGTTTCGGTTAAATCAATAAATTAACTATGGTATATTCATTAAAGTATCTTAAATCTTTCCAGAATGAAAGGTACAGAGTTGATTTCATTTTAAGTAAAAAAGGCAAATTACAGAATAGGAGTCATAATACAAACTTTGAGGGTTTAAGCATAAAAAACTTTTACTTTCTGGGTTATTTTTAAATCTGTAACTTCTACAGTGAACATGTTATTTTTATAGTAGGCAGATACACATCTAAGTTAAACCAAAATTGTGAAGTTGAATTTCATCAAAAAAAAAAAAATCTCACCACAGTGAGTTAAACTAGGAAAAAAAAAAAGACAAAACGACTTTAGGGAGAAGGTAGCCTAATACACCACTCTCCATACTCACAATCCAAGCCTGAAAAGCACAACTTGAGAAGTTTATCCATTGGCATCCACTTGAGGGAGATGTTCAAAGATCAGGTGCAAGAAAACATTCTTCCCGGTCTAACACTGCCCTCTAGTGGACTGCATCTCTGAACTCATCTGAATACATGCCGATCTACCAAAACGTTGACACAACAGTGACCCACATCACTCAGGAAGTGCCCAGTGGTGCGCAGGGAGGGACCTGAAGCCTCACCACCTTCCTCTGGCCTCTGAGGTGACAGCTGGCCACATGTACCAGACAGCACAGGACTGCAGCACGCTCACCATGCTGTGCCAAGTCAACGTCTGGAAAAAGGACTGAGAAAAGGATTTATCTTACAAATCTCACCTTAATGGAGAAGAGAGCAAAAATTTCAACAGAAACACGATAAAAATGTTTCATTGTGACAATTATGAAGATACCACATTTCCTGGGAAACTAGTTTTTAAACCGTGCTGTAGGATGTTACTTCCTAAACTGTCACGAGGCGGGGCCTGGACAGAGACAGACACACTGGGAGACAGGTACACACGGAAGACAGGGAAGTACCTTTTTCGGAACTGCTCGAATGTCAAGACACCAGGTAAACACGAACTGTAGAGAGCACCTCTCGGGGATGTGCGGGGGGAGGGCAGCTCCTTTCCAGGCAGAGACAAGGAAGAGGTTCGTGACACACCAATAGTGAACAGCAAACACAGGCACACAAGGGGCATGTTCCACATCCCCAAAGCACAACGAGCCTTCACGTTCTAGTGCTCATTGAAGTGTAATGATTTGTGGCAGTATTTAATTGGCCAACCCCCCCATGAATACAGCAGAAAAACCCCATGCACCAAAGATGAAAGAATTATAAATTCAAGATATGCCAAATAAAAAAACTGGAAAATAATCTTTAAAAAAATAGCAGTGCTTCATTAGAATATACACTATTCTCAAATAGTATTTCACGACTGAACACCAATTCAAGATTGTAAGAAAAATAGGGTATTTAAATTTTTAAAAAAATAACTGACTTTAAATATGGGGAAAGCGATTATTTTTATATTAGAAAAGCAGTAACAGGTGTTCAGAAGTCAGAAAATCATTTTTTTTTGTGGTGCGAGGCCACTGGTTCCCAAAGGCCGCTCACGTTGTCTTTTTACGTCCACATCTAACAGCACAAAATCCACCCTCTTCCTCAGCACCATCACCGGGCAAAGTCTCAGGAGCCTATGACCCAGGGGTGACAGCCCGCCTGGCTCCCCTGCAGCTGAGACTCTGGGACTGGCTGGGGAGCCGGGCGGGGAGCCTGAGCCCTCCCTGGCCTGCAGCACCACGTACCTCGCTTCCTGGTGTCGGCCCTGAGCTGCAGGCGCACGCAGTGGTCCCACTGCGCTGCGAGCCCCAGTCTGTGCAGCAGGCCCTGCACCTCAGTGCCACTGTTCGGACAGAGCACGTTGAAGGCATCTCCGGGCTGGTAGGAGAAATCGGTTTTCTGGAGCAGAACCAAAATGAAAGAATTTTGTGCACTGAAGTTGTAAGAACAGAAATACAGTTTTCATTATATGACCATTTTAATACAAGAACCAAAAGAAAGAATTCTACAAAAAAGTTAAATGTGATATTTACATGTACCAACTCTCCACCAGGAATGCAACCATTAGGTACCACAACCGGGAGCTAAGAACAAGATGTAAAATAAAGAATTCTAACTAAAAAAACAAGCAAGTCGGCCCAGTTAGTAGTTAACAGAGGACCCTCAAGTTAGGACCAGCCTGACACATGAACGATTTGGGTTATGATCAGATGTTGTCTTAACTTATGACCAAAGTCCTGTGTTATGACCTGAACGCTGGCCATGCATGCTCCCAGATGGCCTCAGACACCAATTCGACCTCTGAGAGTTCTCGGAGGAACATCCTTCCCTGTGCGGGGCTGACCGAGAAATCCCGGGCCGGTGTCTGACACACTGAGGTCAGCCTGTGTGTGCAGAGAGGCTCTGACGGCCGTGAGAGGAGCCTGAGCCTCCAGCTGCAACCTGAGTAACCAACACCTGGGAATGAACTGAGTCCACTGTATTAGGGCTTGTATTAGGCGGATGGTCCATTGTATTAGGGCTTATACTAGTCAGACAGCAAACTGTATTAGGAGCTGTATTAGTAGGATGCTCCACGGTATTAGGGATTGTATTAGTCGGATGGGCCACTGTATTAGGGGCTGTATTACTAGGATGCTCCACTATATTAGGGGTTGTATTAGTCGGATGGCCCACTGTATTGGTAGTTGTATTAGTAGGATAGTCCACTGTATTAGGAGCTATATTAGTAGGACGGTCCACTGTATTAGGAGCTATATTAGTAGGACGGTCCACTGTATTAGGGGTTGTATTAGCAGTATGGTCCACTGTATTAGGAGTTGGTAAAAGAAACCTGGAGGTTACTCAGTGCCCTGAGTGGCCTCCCATCACCACACACACAGATGCAAATAAGACCTCCTACCCTTGCTCTAGTCAGGTATGGTGGTGTTTTAAGGTAAAAATTCTCATAAAACATGAACACATAGTGCACATTCACTATGACCTGAAGAAGCTACTGAAGGCCATCTACACTAGTTTTCCATTTCCTTTTCCTCACTGTTCATTTCTTTTAGGGAGGAAAACAGACTGGACTGTAACTGAGCATCAGTGTGAGGGGAAAAATGATGGGCTGAGAATAAAAAGCTCACAGGTTCCCCAAGGGCAAAAAGAAGCCCCTCATAGGCTGCCTGGGCACCCTGACCTTGGAACTGCACCGAGAAACCCACTGGTGACTTACAGAAATGTCCAGTTCCAGCAGCAGAGTGGTTTTTATGGCATCAGGGGTAGTAAGTTGAACGGCCTTTGAAATTGGAACTTGAAAGACTGGCTCCGCTGAAGTCACAGGTGCCTGACTTTCTTCCTCCTTGAGAAACAGACGTGATAAAAGGCAACTCAATGCAATTTGCGGTTGTACCGATCCACCACTCAGTGACCACGCAAGATCCGTAAGACCTCACAAGACTTCCTGCTGAATGGTACACAGATAGGTCTTGCTCTTCAGAAGAGCAGCTCATGTGTGTTTAAAACTCAGTGTCTCTTACACACTAGAACTTCTTGCTTTCAGTGGACCCGCACTGGGACCCAACCCATCCCATCAGGCTAAACACTAGGACACGGAGGGACCCAGAATATCTTCCAAAAGCTGCGTCCCGAGTGTAGCAGGGACAGAGGTGCAGCCTTCGGGAGGCGGCTGGATCTCGAGGGCTATGACCTCCACATGGTGTCCATTGACTCCTCCCTCACATGCCACTGGGAGGGATGGACCGATAGACGGACGGTAGAATCTGTGGGCCGCGGGCCATAGTGAGGAAGGTCCCTGTGGCAGCCACTGGAGGACAGACTCTGTCCTTGGCTCAGTCTTCTCTCTCTGCTTCCTGGCTGCTGTGAGCTGAGCTGCTTTGTGCGCCACGTGCCCCCTGCCATGCTGTGCCGCCTCCCCACACACTAAGAAGCCATGGGGCCCAACAGCCACTATGTGAAACCTCTGAACTGTGAGCCAAAGTAAATCCTCGTGGGGGAAGCTGATTTTCTCTGGTGTTTTGTCACGCTGACAGAGGCAGACTAACACAGTGTGTAATTTTCCAACTGTGGTACCATTCCAACGCTCAAGAACTTTAAAACTGCAGAGCATTTCTGATCCTCAGATTAGGGGAGCCCCTCTATAACACAAGCCACTCTGGAACATAGTGTGACTCCGTCTTTGGGAGGGGCTCGGCAGGAAATGCTCTCGGGGGTGATCACTCAACTCAAAGGTATCCACAGATCCTACGCAGAGACACAGGCAGGGCTTTGAGCTAATCACCTCTCCTCGTAACTGGGAGACAACAGTCACCAGTGACTCACCAAGTGCTGAGCTCTGTTCGAGTGGAGCAAAGACCACAAAGCAAACAGCAATGGTAACATGACACAGCACATAGCGAAATGGCTCACCTGGCCACAGGGCTCCTGCAGATGCACCTGCAAATATGCTGGGGGTAAAGCAGGAATACTTAGAGAGGTCTGTGAGAGCGGAGGCACTGAACAGATAAGCGAGGGCTCAGAGTCTTCGATCAACATGCTTAATGGGCCTGAATTCGTTTCATTTTGTTCCAGGACTTCAGAAACCTTCCTCCTTGAATCATCCAATTGCAGAAGCTCCACTTGGGATTCAATGCACAGTAACTCCGGCTTCACAGCCCCCATCCTCGAAGAGCCCGTCGGTGTCCCTGAGAGGCCCCCCACTGGCCCCCCTTGCCCTTCACTTGACCCAAAGTGCTTTGCGAGGGCAGTCCAGAGTCCGGCAATCCATGGCTCAACCACAAGCTCCAAACTGGGGTGAGACAAAAGTGAAACAAGAAACACGCACCTAAGTCACCCATTCACACACAACATGTGATTCATTTAAGAGAATATTCATTAAGCAGCCTGCTGGAGGCCACTGTTAGAAACATCAGAACTATGGATAAGGAATCTCCACATGGATTTTATAGCAGTCGCTCCAGTTTATATTCCATGAGCAATGTAGACAGGTTCCTTCTCCCCACAACATCACCAGCATTTGTCATTCCTTGAGTTGATAATGGTGGCCATTCTTTCTGGAGAAACATGGAATCTCAGTGTTGTCTTAATTTGTATTTCTCTAATGGCCAATCATGTTGAACATTTTTCACGTATTTATTAGCTATCTGTATTGCTACCTGTGTCAGTTCATTTCAGTTGCCTATTTTTTTAATGGGGTCTTTTATTTTGAGAGTCCAATTTCTTTTGAGTTCTTTATAGAAGAAACAAAAAGATGAAAAAGGAATTGAAAGTTCTGTACATGTACCAACTCCCCATGAGGAACGTAATTATTATATACTGAAAACAAGTACTGATAAGAAATAAAAATGTAAAAAGAAATATGAATGATAAAGTTTCAAAAAGAAGAACATGATCAGGTGTTCCTCAGTACTGTAACACTAAATATGAGTATGTACAAGGTCAAAGAAGTGAAATGAGATAAAAAGTATTTTCACAATAAGACAGCAGGAATGCAATTCCTCTCAGTTCCTTAAGAGAGTTGATAATCTGCATGTTTAGAAGCTGTAATTTAAGAGGCTAAATCCTGTAGCAGTGAACAGGGCTCAGCCAAGATCCGAGGTGCGAGGTGCTTGGACATGCAAATGATCGCTGAACACTGTTTTCTCTTACTGATCTTCCTCTTACATTTGAAAATACCCTCAAGAAATCATTCTGGATTAATGGCAAATGACATTATTACGTAAAAAAAGCTCAAACCTTTCTATCAGTTTTGAACAATTCTTTCGGTAATACTGCAGGGAGGCTGATTCTGACCTGAGGGAAGGAAGCAACCATCTTCCGGACAATCAGTCACAGTGTGGTAGTCCAGGTACCATACAAAGGACAGCTCAGCAGCAGCAGCACTCCCTGCACCCTCCGAGCAGAGCGCAGGGTGAGGAAAGCTGTCAGCACAGAGCAGACATCCCACCACTCCCACTCTGAGGGAGCTGCAGTCAGCCCTGATCACTTGCAACACCCAGGAGCCACATTCACGACCTGACTTACAGGACTCAGACTGTAGATCTTCTCATCAGCGGCTCATGGTACAAAATCTGGTCTGTCCACCCAAGGAGTCTTCGTGAAGGTACGTTCATAAATTAAGTGTTCAGTAACCCTCACCCTTAAAATACAATTCTCAAAACTCCAATGGTGAAGTGGACCACATGCCTCATGCGAGGAGAGCTACTGTGCACTGAGAACTCACCGCGTGACATGTGGTTCTGGAAGATGAGCACACGTAGCTGGTGTGAACATCACCACAAGCTCGCACAGTGAGCCCTTGCGCCACCTCCTACCGGAGGGAGAAACCATGGCGCAAAAACCAGGGTTTCAGTCTGTAGGTGCAGGATGGAGGATTAGTGTGGTGTCAACTCAGCAAGGAGGTTCCAGAAAACAGCTCCATTTTAGAAACAAGGAAAAACTCAAATGAAAAAGTGTAAAAGGTACAAACAACTGAAATATACATTCAGGAGTTGTAAAACTTGATCCAATAAACGGGCAAGCAAAAGCTTTAGAACAGATGTGAAATATGGAGAATGATGAACCTCGTGGACTCATATCAGTATTATGCTGGTGTTAATCACAGCTTTTTACTATCAACAAGGTTCCGGCCAAAAACAAGTCAAAGACATAAAACTACAGTCATGAGAGGAAGAGCCACAGAGCTGCTGTGGGAAGGGAGGACGCGTGCTCTGGAGATGCGGCAGACAGGCACCACACAAGAACTGCGCAAGTGGACACCAAGGGTGTGGAGAGCAGACTGCAGGGGGCTGGCTCTCCCGGAAGTGTGAGAGGAAGAGCCCCGGAAGCCATCACAGAACCCATTAGCACAATGAGTGAAAACTCACCCACAACAGCCACCTGGTGGGAAAAACTCAGCGTGTACCTGGTTCTCTGGCAGGAACAAGACAGGAGCTCAGTGGCAAAAGAATTGATGACATCCTTTGAAGGCTCTGAATAAACCGGGTAGGGTGACTTCAAAGCAGCCACAGGGGAAGTGCTGATTCGTACCAACAAGAATAAGAAAAGCGAGAAAGCACCACTCTGCTGGCATGCAGCAAGGGCCCGAGAGGGAGCGAGGCTGAAAGCCAATGGGCGTGTCCTCTGCACCTTGCCCTGGACCTGCCCTGCTGAGCCCTCTACATGAAGAGCTGAACCCCTAAAGCAGGTGCTGCACTTTTCAAAAGCCTCCACTCTTTCAGGTCACTGTTGCTGGCCCCCTCCCCTAACTACACTGAAAAGGACGAGACAGACACCAGACACAAATCAGCAAAAAAGGTCAGTCAAGCCCTGGATCATCCACTTGGGCCCTGGAGCTCAAAACTTTAAACCTGAAGCACGCCTTTCAAGGACAACGGGTGACATGCTGCCCAGAGTCCCCTTCATCAAGCATGAACAGCGGCTCCCCAGACAAATGGACGCGCATCACTCTTACCCTATGCAGTCATCAGCATGGCCAGTGTCGTAGAAATGTCGGGCACCAAGCTGCTGAAGGCGTTTGTCAATCAGCTTCCCGCCATTGCAGAAGAATGTGTACTCCGAGTCACCCAGACCTGGGGTCCAGACAGGTAACTGGTGCACATTACGTCTCAGATGGAAAAGGTGTGAGCATATAAACTACCTAAAGCAATGCCGTTTCGCATCTACTAAGGAGGAAGAAACGATCTATCACTCGCATTTTTTTTGAGTACCACTAAGTATGCAAAAATATTTTCTTCTATTTTATAACCTTATAGTACCACATATATGGAAAATAGACCAATGCTCCAAGAAATATATACATTCCGCATTTCTGTTTCCATGAATCTGTGTAAACTGCAGAAAGCTTAAAACAAGGATTAGACAGATTTAAGACTACAACACTGGCCAAGAGGGGTAGCACACACTGCAACCCCCTCATCTGGCAGGCTCAACCCAGAGGATTTCAAGTTTAAACCCAAGTTGGGTGGACAGTTTAGTGACTTACCAAGACCCTGGCTCAAAATGGAAAAAAATAATTAAAAACCAGAAGGCTAAAGATGTACCTCAGTTTGAAAGTCTTAGGTTCAATTCCCCAGTACCACCAAATACAAATCTACAACATCTCTGTCTGCATACTTTTCTACCTTTATGAAAAATCTACCAATAATAACCTGTGACCACAAACTGCGTACTATTGTTTCTATAAATAAAGCTTTATTGGAACATAGGCCCTGTGTTAACTTACATGCTGCTTATGTGGCCTTAAAGCTCCAATAGCTGTCAGGCAGTTCAATGCAGAACACAGCCCACAAAGCCTAGCATTCCCAGGACCTGGTCCCTAAGCACTTACAACTCCTGACCTAGAACCCACAAAGGCAATGTGCTGAATAACCACATGCTGTAGTTGCTTCTGTGTGGAGTAAATTAAGATCTGCTTCGGGCTGAGGATTCAGCTCACTGGTTCTGGCATCTGCCTTGCAAACCTGAGGCCCCAAGTTCAATACCCGATACCACACACCAAAATGCCTGGCGTGGTGACTCACACCTGTAATCCTAGCACTTGGGAGACAGAAGAAGGAGGATTGCTGTGGGTTCGAGGCTTGCCTGGGGCTACATAGTAAGTTCAGGGCCACCCTGAACTACAAAGCAAGACCTTGTCTCAGAAAAAAAAAAAAAACTGGTTCTATAAAGTTTCATGGTAGGAAAACAGACTAACATCCTACACATGGATTCTGAGTTGCTTAATCATCCCCATGCTCTTTTCCAACAACGGGGTGAGAAACTATAGGGATGAAATGTGGGTCCAGTATTGACCAGAAGGACTGAATCACCTCAGTTGTGTTTTCCTAATTGTTCTGAGGGATTTTCCAAGCAATATACACTCACTCCTTGTTTATTCTGTGTAGATCCAGGATTTATGACTCATAACTTTACATCTCATGGTTTTCAAAGACATACTCAATCCTAGAGTTGAGGCTAGTGACAATATTCAGTAAAAGACAAGACCCAGTCTGTTACCTAACAATCCATATCGCAGGTGAGCAAAGCAGTCAGTGGGCAGCGTCTTGTCCTGTATTTCTTTAACAAACTTGCGGGCGGAGTCAGGAGGGTCTCCGGTGCCTGTGGTGGAAACGACCACCACCAAAGGAGCTGTTTCTGTTTTGAGATTGTACTACGAAACAAGGATGTCAAGTCAGAGACCTGGCGCTGTGAGCCTCTGTGACTGAGCACATCAGAGGGCAAAGCAGTCAGCTTGTTTTCCTGCGTCACGTATTTCCTTCCAGCTTTCCTCTTCTCCAACTCATTAGAAGCGCACGGTAGAAAGACCAGTCCAGGGAACAGGGGACTGCTGCACAATCAAGCTCTCCAAAGCACTGCTGGCTCAATGCAAATCACGCATCTGTTTTGCTGATGCACAGCAAAGGGTGAGGAAAGCACAACACATCCAGCGACTTTCTCTCCATGAAGTTCGCCAGAGCTGGGGCCTGGCACCCAGGATCCCCTCACTTACAATGGGGCCTGAAACCATTTCTTCTCATGACTTCATTAACTTTATCATGCCCGAATGGAAGCTAATTTGGGTCCAAAGAACTCCCTTTTATTTTTGGTGGAGCTGAAGGCCTTGGACTCAGGGCCTTGCACATGCTAAGCGCATGCTCTTTCACTGAGCTAACACGCTCAGTGCTCCCATGCATACCTGTAAGGTAAGAACTTGAGCTAACATCATATCACACTCTTACACACTAGACACTATACAGCTTGTGTGTAGACTCTGCACAGAGTTTGGGTATGTAAATTTGGAAAAGCCTACTGGAAACCAGGAATAGAACTATCTTTTCAACTTAGGCAACGAGTGACTGGAGAAATCATTCATCCAACAGCATGGAGAAGGTGGTGGTAAAAAATTAAAAATTCATCATTCACCTTTCTGTCAAGCCAGTGACTCATGGGGCTGCTCTGTGACACGACTAGCGCGTGGTTAATGGGCTCCCTTTGTAGCCCACCAAGCAGCACCATAACCTAAGTTTGTTGTAAGTCACTGTCCAGTGACAGAGGCTGCCAATGTGTGGACGGTGTCCTCCAGGAAGTCTGGAACTGTATCTGGGGTTACACTCGCGGTGCTACGTGAAGGAACCTGATGAGCTGGGTTCTCACTCACTTGTGCCGCTGACTGTCTGGTCTCTGGGGCTGGAGATGTGTGAAGGTCAGAGAAGGCTGCAAACTGGGAAGAAGTTTACACTGCTGAGCCGACTTCTGAAGCTCCCAAGTGGGTTTAGACTGCTCGGGGGCTGAGGTATCATCTGCTTGAACAGAGCCCTTGTGAGCTGTTTGCACCTGACTTGTCTGAAAAGTACAGTCTAGAAGTCTCAACCAACTCCCAGAAGAACACAGAGATGAGTGTAGTGGTACACATGGGCATTTCCAGCACTTTGCAAGGCTGATGCAAGGGGACTGGAAGTTTGCCCCGGGCAACTTAGACAAAACCTGTCTCAAAGCCAAAAATAAAAAGGGAACTGCGGGTGTAGCTCAGCACAAAAGCTCTGGGTTTAATCTCAAATCCTGGAGGAAAAAAAAAAATAGACAAAGCACAAACTGTTAAGGTTTTATATAACCTAATGTAAGAATGTCTGCGGAGAAATACTAAATGTACAGACAAGCAGTCCAAGACCTTAAGCAGCTGAATTCATCCCAGATGATTACATCATTGCTTTAAATTCCACCTCACAAGATAATCCACACAAGCGCTCCTTGGAGGAATGCTCACGTGAAAGTTTGTTCTTTGGGGAGCTGTTGTGGGACACGGAGTTTCCTGAGGTAGAAAGCACACCTGTGCGTGTAAATGCCCATCTCATCTGCCCTCGGAGCCACCTTGTGTGCTACCCAAGGCCTACACTACCGCCACCTTTTATAGCTGAGAAGTTGCTATTTCCTTCAGTTTCTGAGATTGCTTAGCCTAATTCAAACTTATACCTCTATGTTTAAAAAAGCACTGTTGAAATCCTATAATACAGTTGCTAAATTAAATTTCTGACTGTTTTTTAAAAAAGCTTATAGTGATATTTATCATCTTATCATGTTATTTAGCAAACATTATTTCCCAACCAAAATAATTGGAGGCATAAAGCACAGTGAAATCCACAGGAGCTCTCACCTTATCGGACTCACTGAAACAGTGAAGATCTGCGGAAAAGCCACGTGTCACTGCCTGCTCACATATTTCTTCTGCTATGGCCTTGGCCTGTCCTCGCTGTGTCCCATACAATAACAAAAACCTCCTCATCACCTCAAGGGGTGTGCAGTCACTGCAGAGGTGACACTGAAAGAGACGGGGGAAAATATTTTCTTTAAATTTTTTTAAAAAGAATACAATAATGCAATTTTTAAAAAGAATGCAATAATATCCACACATACTATGAAACAGCTTTCTCTAAGTTTGTTTCTTAGTACTAATCTTAAATGAAATGAAATAGAAAAGAATTCATCATATTACAGAGAATATAAGCAAGTGTCAAATTCTATTCTGATGGCTCACCAATGAGTCTGTGATACCAAACTGCTTTGGGGTCTTGGAATTGTCATCCAGAACTTTGTATGTGCAGATAAGCTACTCAGCTGTTCTGTACTTTAACATCTTTGTCCTTAAAATTAGGACCTGAACACCTACCCAACAAAAAATATGATACACATACAACACCTGAGCAAAACTACAACCCAGTACCATTTAAAAGATTGACATCTTTTTCTCTGGAGTCAGACATCTTTTGTATCCTCCTTTTAAAAAAGAGACAGGCTGCTGGGGGTGGGGGACGACACAGGCCTGTGATCCCAGCTCTAGGAAGGCAGGCAGGAGAACTGCAGCAAGTTGGAGACCTAACAGAGAAACTGCTTAAAAACAAGCAAACAGGGCCGGAGGGTTAGCTCAGTGGTTCCGGCGCCTGCCTTGCAAGCGCAGGGACCTGAGTTCGATCCCCGGTAACCACATATAATGCTGGGCGTGGTGGCTCACGCCTGTAATCCCAGCACTCGGGAGGCAGAGACAGGAGGATTGCTGAGTTCGTGGCGGCTTGCCTGGGCACCATAGTGAGCTCAGGGCCAGCCTGAACTACAAAGCGAGACCCTGTCTCCAAAAATCAAAAAAAAAAAATTATAGGTACTTCTTAAAAATGGATCATGGGCTGGAGATCGAGCTCAGTGGTACCAGCATCTGTCTCGCACACCCAAAGTTACAACCAAGTTCCATCTCAGGTACCACATACCACAGTGCCGGGCCTGGTGGCTCACACCTGTAATCCCAGCACTCGGGAGGTAGAGGCAGGAGACCTGCTGCCAGTTCAAGGCTTGCCTGGGCTACATAGTGAATTCAGGGCCATCTGAACTACAAAGCGAGACCCTTTCTCAAAAAAACTAAAAAACACGAAACAAAAAGGAATCGTAATACTAAATTTAGTCAAAGTGCATATTCTTTTGAATTTGCCCAAATCACAATCTTGGTCTTTGATGAATCCTTCAATAGACTTTTACGTACCTCTGACCCATTTAATATCGAAATGAGCCACAAATGAAATAACACGTTAATCAGGAAATCCTTGAGGACCAGAATACCCGTAACCCAAGGTGCTCACCAAGTTAGCGGAGCGGGCGGTGCTTACCGACCGAGACGGCCAGAGGGGACCCTTTCTCCCGCGAGTGGGTGTCGCTCTCCAGGGCGCACACTGCCCCGGCGCCTCGGGGCCCGCGGCGAAGCAGGGCGACCTCCCTCCCACCCGGGACTCGGCCCCGCTCCGAGTGGCCGTGCCCAGCTTCCCGCATCCGGATCCTGCCTACAGTGAACCCCGGCCGCTTCCCCACTGGGTTTGTTCCGCCGTCACCTACGTCCTCACCTGGCGCGCGGACGGAGAACTCCGGGCGACTACCACTTCGGCGCCGGTGCCGGAACAAATTGCGCATGCTCAGCACCGTAACCAATGGGATGCTCGGACAGACCCGGGCATGCTCAGTCCTCGCGCGCGTACGGTGGCCGGCGAGCCTTTGCCGTCTAGCTGTGCTGTCTGAGCGCTGCTCGGGCGGTCAGGGTAAGCGTCCGCGCGGGCTTTAGGCCGGACTGACCGTGCCCGGCCCTGCCAGCCCTGGACTGCTCGCGGCGTTGACCCACTCCGCGGTGCGGGGCTCCCGGACCTTTCATTTCCTGGAGGACGCGGTCCCCGGCCCTCTTTGTGCCGCACACTCGTACCTCGGTCCCCCAGTGGGCGTCCAGCTCCGGACCGCCGTCCTTTCGTGGACATTCCTTCGTTTACTTTCATTCTCTTACTTTACTACCCTTGTTCCTCTGTCAGTCTTAACCGCATTTTAGCTTGGGCGGAAAACCTGCGTCCGGAGCTTCTTAGGCGCCTACACCGCGCCTTGCCCTGACCCATCCCAGTATCGCCCTCTTCATCAGTTACTGTTTTTTACTGTTTTATTTTAATCAGGGGCGTTTCCTTCAACCAACCCGACGACGCGAGAGGCGTAGTGAAGAGCTAGCACCTGTGAGACTGAACCCTGCTCTTTCCGACCAGCCGTGCAAACAAAGCAAAGTAACTTCCCCGGTCGTTTAACTTCTTCCTCAGCTGTAAAACGATGAAAGTACAGAATCTGTGTCGGTTAATACACAGAAGGCACTTGAAACAGACCTGGCAAGTAACAGTGATTGCTATTAGCTGCCGGGGATAAAATCTTGTTTTTCAGTACTACTACTTAGTGGGAAATATTCATTAGTTATTGTTTTATAACGCTGTCCTTAGATTCATAAAGAGATGTCTTAGTCACATTCTCAGTGTATTTGACTTTTCTTTTCTTATAAGTCAGGAAGAACTCAGTCAGATGGCAGCATGGCCTTAACCGCCTTGCAGAGGTACTTCTATCACTGGTCTGACTTTTGGGTATATGGAGCTCTGGTTGCTCTGAAAGGTCGCCCTGTAGATCACATGGTTCCGAGGCGTCGGAGTCCCCGGGAGCCGTGCCGAGCTGCGCTCCCCGCTGCCTGGGTAAGGAAGTTCTGCTCAGAGAGTGGAAATGACCTGCACCCACTTGGTGACCAACGGTTCTCTCAAGTACACGACTGGAATCTGCTTGGCCAAAAACTTCAAAACCAAGATGAAGAGATAATTTACAGGAAACTTGACAGCCTCACCTCGTGGGAAGAAGTGTTAAGATTCATAAGCACGCTGGACGTTGTGCCTGAAGCTGTCGCTGTCAGAGCTTTACAGCGCATTTGTGCGGTGGAGAAGGGAGACGGCGATCTCAGACTGCCACGGGAAATACTGGAGCATAGCGCCTTCTGGGCTTTGTGCTCTCGGTGTGAACAGCAGCCCTCACATCTGTCAAACGCTGGTTTGGTGACTGCTTTACAAGCGCTGATGCTGTTGCGTGTGGACCATCAAAGCAGCCTGATGCTCAGTCTGGTGACGGAATGCCAGAATCGTCTCCAAGCTGGTGTCCTGGAAGCCTCCGATCTTTGCAGTCTTGGTGAAACTCTGATTAAACTGCAAGGTCCAGGACGTGAAATACTAGAACTGATTATACATCAACTTCAGGGTAAAAAGCTGGAAACGTTCGCCCCAGAGGATGTTGTGGCCATTTATAGAATACTGCAGACCTGTTCTGAAGAAGCCAACCGACACCAGACGTTTCTGAATATGATAAACAACTTTTCTCTTTCAATTGTTTCTTACCTGACTCCTAAGTCCCTTAGCCAAATGCTGGCTGCCCTGCTGGTTCTTGATCAAACTCAAGCACATGCTCTGATTATAAAATTGGGTAAACATGTTGTGAGACACATTTCTCATTTCACCAGTGAAGAGCTCAGGACAGTCTTGGAGGCTTTCATATATTTTGGATACGGTGATAGGTTTTTCACAAAAGCCCTAGAGCAGCACGTAGCTTCGCACTGTCTCAGCCTGGATCCTGAAGTCATCAGTAAAGTCATGGAGTACTGCAGCGGAAAAGTGATTCTTTCAAAACCCATTCTTAACGCAGTGGCAGAAACTTTTGTCTGCCAATCAGAAAAGTTCTCACCTACTCAGATCTCTAAATTAATCGAACCATTCGGCAAACTCAATTATTTGCCGCCAAATGCCCCTGTTTTCTTTAGAAAGCTAGAAAATGTGCTGTTCACTGATTTCATTCATTTTCCACCCAAAATGCTCCTGCAAGTTCTCCATTCCTGTTCGCTTATCGAATGTCATCCAGTCAACTTTCTGGCAAAAATATTCAGCCCTTTTTTTCTTCAGAGGCTGCAAGGTGAGTTGGCTGTTAGTTGTGACAGTTGCTAATTTTGTCCAGTTTCTGCTGTTTTCAGATCACATAGGTACTGTGCACATGAGGCAAATGCCCTGCCCTTATCTCTTCTTCCTTAGTAATATGAAGGAGAAATTGGAAGTTACAGATGCTGGTGGAAACAGAGCTAAAAAATGCCAGACTTGTGTACAGGGGAAGAAAATCATTGTCAGACTGCTGCCTGCTGGGCCCCACAGCGCTCCCTAGGGACATGGCAGGTGACAGAGCCACTCTCACTTTCGATGGGTGAGCAACGTTTTTCTTCAAAAACGATGACATTGTTCATCTTAATTCAGGGCCACTGAACTTACCAGCTCTCCATCATCAATATTTCCAATAAGTCTATAAGTTCTTAAACTAGCTAATAGGAGCTGTGAGTTCTTGAAAGTGTCATTATTTATAAAGAGGAAAATGTGATTCATTCTAACAGTTCGCTTCCTAATGTCATTTACAGTTACTTCTGGAGTGAGTAAGCTGATGCACATTCGTGGTGTTCCTTCACTCCTTAAACACTCCACACTTGAGCCTGAATGACAGGGTGCTTCTTTCTTATTGTAGGTGAAGAGTCCTATTTGGACAGACTGAGTCTGGCACAGCTGACCCAGCTTTTCCTCACCTCTGTGCTCGAGTGCCCCTTCTATAAGGTAAAGCATGACTCGGGAGTAGCTCTGCTTCCCTGTGGAGCCACTTTTCTTTTGTCTTCTCTGAAACTGCTAGTCTCCTTCTTGTTTGGTCTGTCGTAGCACCCTCATTAGTGAGCAGGGAGTGTGTTTATTTGAAGTTAGTTGTGACCACAGAGCCCTTTCTCTAATACGTTGGCCTCAGTTCTGTGTTTTGTCCCAGAAGGTCCAACTTCCGCTGCATAGGACCCTTAGAAGGTCTCAAGTGCTACGGGCCTGGGTTATACCGCCCACCCAGCTTCTCTGAGGTGTCACGGGTTTTGGTACTTATCATAGCGGTTATTACCAAAATAGAAGTCTCTGAACTGAACAGATCCTGAGTTATTTCAAGGGCATTTTTAAGAAAAGCCAGGAATTTCATGATCATCTGCTGCGGTTAGTTCAGGGGGGTCTGCTCTTCCATGAGCAGTGACACCCTACAGGCCCTGGGTGGGACAGGAAAGGGTATCTGCCAGGCTTGCCATGCCTGCCCAGGCCTGCATGCTCTCAACACAGTGTGAACAGTATCTAGAGTGAAAAACATTATTTTCACATTTAATTATCATTAAACACATTTAATTAACATTTCCATATTTTAATTAACATTAAAATGACGCTAGGAAGTGAACTGTTAGTGAACATCGCTGAGACAGCACTAATTTCCTACCCAAACCTCCTTCCGGCCTTCAACAATGTCAGGAGTCCTTCTTGCTGGAAGATACATCCACACAAATACCATCCGATTTGCCATTTTTCATGGGATGGTACTGATTAAATGAAGTAGTTTGTATCCTGCTTACTGTGCCCTGAACGTTCTGGGAGGCCACACATGCGGACCACATTTTGTCCCCTGAGAGAGGCATGACCGCTCAGGATATTTATTCGCCTTCCACTAGTCAAGTATTGTGGGTTTTTCCCACCTCGCCACGGTCAACAGCCCTATAGTAAATGTTTTTGCACATCTTAACGCTCTGGAGCCTTCTGTTTCGTACATGTGTAAGCCGGATTCCTCGCAGTGGGTGCGTACTGAGACCCCGCCAGCAGGTGCAGGAGACCGCGCCTTCCCCTCTTCTGCAGCTGTGTCCGTTCCTCGCCCCTCGGTGAAAGGGCTGCGTGCGGCACACGGGAACTTAGGACAGCGAGGTTGAGCATATCTTCACATGCGCTGGCCTTGTACATTTTCCACAAATGGTCTTTGTACTCATTCGATTGTTGTCTGTTTATAAGGGCACGTGGTAACACAGATGTTAACTTTTAGGTCTGTTGTATCCATTGTGACCTAGTTTGTAGTTTATTATTGTTAAACTTAATCTTGTTTATAATATACATAAACTTTTGAGTTTTCTTTAGTCAGATTTGGCTTCTGTGATTTGGCTTTTTTGTCTCACATATATCCCAGCACTACTAAATCAGTGCAATCATTTTACTAAATATTTTGAAATAATATTCTTATTTTCCTTAAATTTCTAAACTCCTAACATTATTTTTATTATTTATGTATCTTAATTCACAGTGAGCATTACATAGGCCCCATTGCTATTGTTTCGAAATAGACTATTTAGCCATTCATTCTTAGATGTATTCACACATGCACTGTGTAGTTAGCGTATGATTATCTGACATCCGTATTTCTGTGATGAGCGTGCTTAAAATCCCTTGTACAGATCTGTAACAATACAGAGCGTTGTGATAACTCGGGCCACCACTCTCCCCACCTGGGATCTACTCAGTCAGTGACAGATGATAGAAGATGAGCTTGATTCTTTCCACGTGGGTAGCAGGCCTGCCAGCAGTGTTTGCTGTATCACTAACCTTCCTTATGACGTTGAAATGTCACCTTTACTGTACTTCCCGCGGTTAAAGCCTTAGTCTCATCTACTTAAGGGCCCTGCAGCGACTCTAAGAGTTCCAAAGACGTGTTTAAACTGTGAGCATTCTCACTCTGCTGCTTCTCTCTACTTCACATCTCCCTGGCTCTCTTCCTGCTTTCTTTCCTCTTTCCTTCCTTCTGATATGGTGACCCATCACTTCTTTTCAAGCACATGTAAAAGATTTTGAAACACAATAAGAATGTTTTGCATTTGTCGTTTTGAGGAAGCTGTCTGCCTTAACCCCTGGAAAAATACGGTGCCTATAAAGTAATTTCATACCAAACTTTTATGCCCAGATACTGCTCAGTTTATTCTCTGGTTTTATATCTTTTTTTCTCATATTTGCATGTATGATTTTTTTAGGGTCCGAAACTTTTGCCTAAATATCAAGTGAAATCATTTCTCACTCCCTGCTGTTCCCTGGAGACCCCGTTGGATTTTCAACTTTATAAACATGTGATGACTGCACTGATTGACCTTTTGGGAGCAAGAAGATACTTTGCTTCAAAAGTGTTAACACCTTCCTGTTACACCATAGGTAAGTAGTGTAGGCAATTTGCTTGTTTTGAACAGAAGCATCTTGTCCTCCTTGGGAGTCGTGGGGACTTGGTAGCCATGGAAGGTCTCCGGAAATGCAGCGTGGACTTGCCCTTCTCAGACAGGCAGCTGGACAGTGATTACAGAGGTCTGTAGAGTTCAGCCTGGGTTTGAGTCTCACATATTAGCCACATAGGAGAAGCTGTCCTAAGCATGTTGTTTTAATGTTTCCTCATGTGTAAAATAATGAAAAAAGAGTACATACCTCAAAGATTGAAAGTTTAAATTAAATAATAATGCCTGGAACATAGTAAGTGCTCAGTTAATGTTACCTGGTGTTAGGGTCTAGGCCCATGCTGTTCATTCACTGTCCATTAGAGGGTGGCTATTTAAAGGTAAAATTCAGAGTTCATTTCTTCAGTCACACTTGGCCATATTTCAAGTTGGTGGTCACATCCGTGTGGCTCATGGCTACCAGATAGCTGTTAGAAAGATTTCGGTATTACAGATGTTCAGCAGACTCTCTGTCTTTCTGGCCCTTCAGTCCTTTCAAATGGATGGGTGACAGAAAATCCTCTCAGAAAGGACGGTAGCTCGTAGGCTTCCCGTGATCCCGTCTCACTCCTCTTCTTCGCTGCACTGTTTGAGCAGGACAGCAGTGGACCGGAGGGAGGGGAGGGAGCCTGTTCATGCCGGGACTACACGCTCATTTTGGGGTGCTCTGCCTCCTGAGCTGCGCGCTGAAGCCAGCTGCGTGGTTCGAGTCACAGGTGCCTGTGCTGCACCCGCAGAGCTGGCTTGCCCCGAACTGAAAGATCTCCACTCGGCACGGGGGGGGGGAGAGTGACCACAGGCCATTTGCGGAGCCTGTGCTTGCTGCCGTGCTGTGGAGCCGTCTCCCCGCAGGCTCGCTCGGTGGACCGTCAGGCCAGTCGAATTACAGTCCTCACCGGTGTCTGGCTGTGGTCGTTGCTTTGCAGCCTGTGCCCACTGCCAAAGGCGGTGTGGATGAGAACTGGGGGGAGGACAGGAGGGGTGTGAGGTGTCTGAGGTGTCACAGGAGGGCTTTTTCCATTCTTCTCTCACCAGACGTGGAGATTAAATTAGATGAAGAAGGATTTGTATTACCGTTCACAGCTAATGAAGACGTCCATAGAAGGTAAAGAAGATTGTCGCTTGTAATGTTACAGGACTTGTCAAAGTTAAGAAATATATTTTTCTTATTAGGGTGAAAAAATAGACATGATTCTGGAGATTAAAATGCTTTCAGCCTATCATTTTTGTAATTCCTGGTAATGTTTTATAAACATTAGTAAAGTTGAATGCTTTTCAACAGATTTAAAGTTTAACTTATTTATGATCAATTTGAAAATGATACTGGCATATAAGGCTAGCCAATTCCCAAATAAATTCTAGCAGTGAGTGTATAAACATTTTGAATTGTTTCACAGATTCATTTTCTTTCCGCATTTTGATTTCTCAGGATAGCACTGTGCATTGATGGTCCAAAAAGGTTTTGCTCTAATAGCAATCACTTACTAGGAAAAGAAGTTATTAAACAAAGACACCTACGATTACTTGGTTATCAAGTTGTTCAGGTATGTCAAAACTGTGAGTTAAACATAACTTTTTAAATTAAAAAAAAAAACAGTTTTTCAACTATGGCGTCACTTTTTTCCAAAAACAATTCCTACTTCAACTTTGCGTTTTTTTTTTTTTTTTGAGATAAGTAAAAATTTTAAAAAGTAAAATTTTTTGTTTTTTTTTGAGATAAGGTCTCGCTTCATCGTTCAGGCGGGCCCTGAGCTCATTCTTTAGCCCAGGCAAGCCTCGAACTCACAGTGTTCCTCCAGGCTCTGCCTCCTGAGTGCTGGGGTGACAGGCGTGCGTCACCATACCTGGCACTGTGGTGTGTGGCCACCAGGATCGAACCGGGGGCCTTGTGCTTGCAAGACAGATGCCAGTACCACTGAGCTAAATCCCCGGCCTGAGGCCCAGTAAAGTGTTAAAACAGTTTACTTCAGTAAATATTTCTTCATGAACTAAGCAATGCCAAACTAGAAGTGACTTAGCCCTCTACCAGGGAAACATGAAAGGGAGTCTTTTCAGAACAAACACAATAAGACAAAGGAAACAGTTGATTGGTTACAGGTAGGTAGTTTCCCAATCCGACCTGTCATTTGGTTACATAATTATAAATTTGTGGGATGCGCTGAGCGGTTGAACTGCAAGCCTCTTGTTCCTTAAATCCCTGTACAACAAATAGCCCGAGCGTCACTTCCAGCGGCAGCTGAAGCAACGGCTGCAGTTCGTTTTCACCGGTGTCCGCCTCCCAGCGTCCGGGACCCAGGCTGCCCCGCGGCCGCTGCCCTGCTGGCCTGTGGCCGGGTGTCCACGGAGGGCGCCCCCCTCGCCGCTCACGCCCGCGCCCGCCCAGCCGCTGTCTCCCACACGTGCCGTGTTCTCATCGGCCCCGGCTTGCGGCCCCAGGACAGCGAGGGCGGTCCGTGCTTCTCCTCGCCTGGGTCCCCCTGCTCGTGCCGGCACGGCCCAGCCTGGGGATGCAGGGCGAAGGGGCCAAAGGAGGGACCCTCGCCGGCCACCTTACCTCCTGCGGAGCAGGACGGCGCAAGAGACAGGGCTCACGTTTTGACCGCTTTTCTGTGTCCTCCGCAGCTTCCGTATCTCGAGATGGAGACGCTGACTTCCAGGCTTGAACTGGTGGAATATTTACAAGGGAAGCTCTTTCCTCAGAGCCCTTCCGTTGCCTGGTAAAGAGCACACGGGCCTCTTCGGGATGCGGATGGTGAAAGGACTTGTCTTCTCCGGGGGCTCCGTTTACTGGAAGAAAATGACTTGAGTCAGTCTTGTTTATGGACTGGTGGCCTGGAGAGTGTGCTTTGCTTCTAGGATGTACATATTTATGTGGAGTAAGTTCAAAATGAACGCTAATGTCAGATATTTTTACACATCAGACAGAATTGATCAGGCATAATACCCAATGAATAAATGTTACTTTTGAATCTTTCATTTGCAGAAGGATGTACTAAGAGAAAAGCCAGTCTTCTGAGCCCTTTGTTTCTTAACATTGTCTCCCAGTCCTTTTTCTGTTTCATCCCTGGGAGCGATGCAAGAAGCAGAGATGAAAAACACCCTGCCCCGTGCTGCGTGAGTACACGTAACCACAGAACCCCGTCAGGGCCGTTTTCCTTGGAAGGTGCTAGTGTCAGAGCTTTGTCTTTGCTGACCCACAAGGAGGTGGCAGAGCTGTGGGCCGGGCTGTGGGGGGCACCGGGAGAGCAGCTGTGGGACCGCGGGTGGAAGGCGAATTCGTCGCCACCGGTTCGCCGTGTGCGCGGCGCTGTCGCTGGTCTGGAAGGAACTCGGGAGCCAGCGCTGCGCCGCCCGCTCCGGGCATCATCCGTGCCCTGGGCCGAGGCTGCGCCGAGCCCGGCCCACCCGGGAGCAGCAGCCGCGCGGCTCCGACCCGGTTCCTCAGCCCGTGACGAGCGCGCGTTTGAATCTGGCAGCGAGGAGCGGCCCCAAGGGAGCCAGCTCTGGCATCGGCGCCCGGGTTGGCCTCAGGGTCGCCCCGACCCTGCAGCGCGGCCTTCGGATCCCTGCGAGAGGCTGGCGGCCGCCGGGCTGTGTCCCGGGCTCCTCGGGCGGCTGTGACAGGAGCGCGGACGGCGGCCCCGTCCGGGGGGGTGTTCTCCGAGCGCGGGGGGCTGCCGTCCCCGTGGGAGCCCGTGGTGCCCCGGAGGCTCTCAGGCCCCTCTGCAGCTTTCCCAGCTTCCGGTGGCCGCTTGTGCCTTAGTTCGCGTCGCGGTGACCAACGAGCCCCTCTGTGGCTCTCTCCTGCCCGTGTCCCTGCTTCCGTCCGGGCGTCTGTCCCTGCGCGGGCTCCGCCGTGCTGGCTGCGGGGCCCTCCAGAGCCCTTGCCTTCCTGCCGACCCCGGGCCCAAAGTTCTCATTTGGTTTTGGTTTTGGAGACCAGGTCTAGGCTGGGCGCGAACTCACACAGCCCTCCCGCCTCAGCCTCCGGCGTGCTGGGATTACGACTGTGGACACCGCCACGCCCGGAGACCCTTTTTGGAGGGGAGGAAAGAAGGACAAAGGAGCTGCCAGGAGGTGAAATGCGGGCCCAGTCAGCGCGTGCGGCGAGCGCTGTGAAAGCCGGGCAGAGAGCGCGCTCAGAGCCCGTTCACTGACACTCGCGCCGCGGACGGACCTGGGGCTTTGGTCTCCGTCTTCCGCAAGAGGAGTTCGGCTCCCGAGGCGCACGGAGAGCCGCCCGATTGCAGCGTGTCCGCGCTCGGAGGAAGGATCTGCCCATCTCCAGAACCCAGTGCTCTGGCTGGTCCACACGAGTTCACACGAGTTAGACCTCTTCGGAGGCGGCGCTGACCTTGGGGCCGCCGAAGCCGTCTCCCTCCGCGCCCGGAGCCCTGTGGGCAGCTCGGCTCCCTGAGCTCGGTCCGTCCGCGCCCCGCTTCGCCCGGCTCCGTCCGAAATGCGCTCAGCCGCCGAGAAGCAGTGAACAGGCTGCGGCGGGCCACACACTCGCCCACGGCGCCCCTGCCAGCCGTGCCACACCCAGCCTGTGCCCTGCGCTCCAGCTCCCGCCTCCGCGGAGCCTCGGTCCCTTCCGTGCGGCCGCCGGAGCTCGGAATGCAGGTTGTGAGGGGCCTCGGGAGAAGTTTCCGGGCCGAAGTTTAGAGGAAGAGCAGGTGTGTTGGGCACAGTGCCCGCCTTGGGGCTGCTGTGCCCGCCAAGAAGCACAGGACGCGGGCAGGATCCGCCTCCGACGTTACACGCGTGACTCCCGAGACACTCGCGTGCACACGGAAGCGGCTCAGGTCGCGGGGCGCAGGGCGGCTGGTTTCACCGACAGGCCTGAACGTGATGAGCTCAGTCCTTTCAAACGGAGTCCTCTTGGCTCCAAAGCCTGCGCCTGTGCCGAAGAGCCGCGGGGGCGTAATCCTGGAGCGGTGCTATTCTTCGGGCCTGCCACGAGGGGGCAGCAAAGGCTAAGGCATCGCCTGGCCGCGGGGTTGCCGCGCTGGTTCGGGATCCGGGGAGAGGGCGGGGGAGGCAGGCGCTGTGAAGGTGCTGCTGCCGCTGCTCTGCCGGAAGACGGGCGCTTTCCCTCCCTTCCCCTGCGGCGCGCGAGCCGTCCCTCCAGCAAAGCTGCAGCACCAGCCCCCAGTCACGGCCCGGCCGGCGTGGGCTGCAGCGGGAACGGGCCTCCCCGACGCTCCGGCCTCCGGGACCGCGCGGTTCCCCTGCGCCAGCTGCTTCCCTGGCTAGCACCGAGGTCCTCGGGCCAGGAGACGCGGCTGTCCGGAGCCCCGTCAGTACAAGGGGAGGCCCTGGCAAGGGCACGAGGGGCCCTCAGAGGCGGCTTCCCTGACCAACCTGACGGAGGCGCTCTGGACGCGGGGACCCAGGACAGGCCCTCGCCCTTACCCAGACCTCTGCGAGCCCTGAACGCACCTCCCAGCCCCGCCCGCGGCCTCCCGGCCGGCTCTGCGCGATCACCGGACTGCCCTCTCCAGACCCGGCCTCGCCTCTGCACACGCCGCCGGGTGCCTTCGAGCCCCACGCTCTCTTAAGGCTGCAGCCAGAAAACCGAACTTCCGTGTCGTCTGGCTGTTGGGTTCCGTCAAAAGAAAACGTGCTTTTCTGTATTCCCTGTGGCATCTCTCACGAGAAACACACACGTCCCCCAGCACCTCCCACGGTCTCCCGCATATGATGCACAGTATTTGTGGGCTGACTGGATATTTTTAGTTCTGATGTCTGCCAGAAACATTACCTCTTAATAGTACTACTGTTTTTAATTTTTATTATGGAAAATGGTGAACACAGGTAAGAGCTGAAAGAAAGGTACAATAATCCACGAGTCTCACTATTCAGCATGAAAAATTATGATAATTATCTAATAATGTTTCCTTTATTCTTTCCCTTTTTTTTCTATTTCTTTTCTTTTTTTTTACTGGAATTTTTTTTTTTGAGAAATCAGAAGTATCTTATTTTATCCTAAATATTTCAGTATGCATTAAAACTAATAAGTATTTTTTTTCTGGTCCTCTAACCATTCGGCCATTATTGCAACTAGCAAAATTAATAATTACTCTGTGCCTTTAAATAAATGGGCTCTAGTCTGAGTTTGCCATCTCAGAAATAATTTGTTGATCTATTTGCATGAGGATCCAGAGATCACCCGCTCCATTTAGTCACTACACCCCTTACCTCTGCCCTCTACTCTCATATCCTTAGTAGTATTTTAGAGACTCTGATCGGCTCTCGTGCGGGACGGCCCTCAGTGCTGACGTGCACCTGTAGAACTGTTTCCCTTATAATTGAAAGTTGCGCCTTGCGCCCGAGGCTCGCTGCGACTCAGGTTGGGCTTCACAGACGGCTCGGGCGGGCGAGCGGCCCTAGCGCCTCTGCCTCCCGCTCTGCATCCGCTTGTCCCTGCTTGGTGATGTTTGCTAGGAGAGAGCAGTTCCTGTGTCGTTGACAGCCTCTGATTGACCAGGGCTCCCCCCATCACTTCTTACAGTGGACCGTGCATCTGTTGATGGTTGTGGCCTGGATTCATTACCTCACCAGGTATCGCGAAGGAAAAAATTCAATTTTTTCATTGTATTTGTCTATAATGAATTTTTAGCCAGGTGAGGTGGCTCAAGCCTATATAATCTTACCAGTCTGAGAGGCTGAGTCAGGAAAATTACAAGTTCCAGGTCAGCGTGGGAAACTTAGCAACTTCGCAAGACTGTCTCAAAATGAGAAATTAAAAGAAAATAAAACCACTGAAGATACTCTGTGTTCAATCCATAATATTGAAGAAAAAAGCTAAAAAAGAGAAAGAAAAATAATGTTTTCCCATCAACTACTTGTGCACCTTAAAATAAGTCTTGTACAGAAAAAAAAAAGTCTATCAATACTTAGGATCAAGTACTGGTCTAGTAGAGTGGGGATCTGGATGAGTTTTAGAACTGTCATATATTTGATGTGCTTTGTGCCTTTGCCTTTCTCTTTTTGATTTAAATCTTCCCTTTAGGGCTGGCATGCGCTTAAATTGGCTCCTTTGTCCTTTTGACCTTGTCGCTAACTTTGGAATTTTTCTTTGTGAAAAGAACGTCTTTGGTTCCATTCCTGTCCCACACTTGGGAGTAAGACTCTCTCCAAGGACCCCTTGCTCGTGCACCTGAGGTCTTAGTCAATATTTCTTACTGTTGAGCCAAGTACTCAGCACTGCAAATTAAAGGAGGAAAGGTTTACTTGGCTCACATTTTGTAGAGGTTTCGGTTCTTGATGGACTGGCTCTGAGGCCAGGTGACACGGCAGAGGGGCATCGCAGAGGAGAAATGGTTCATGGTGGGGAGAAGGCAGGAGGGCAGCAAAGAGGTGAAGTAGCAAGTGACAACAGCAGCACTTTTTCTGTCTCTTAAATTTTATCCAGGCCACCTACCTTAGGGCAGGCAGCACTCACACTCATGCTGGGGCAGCCTCAATCCTTTCATCACACATAAATCAATCCCAACATCACATCCTTTTATAAAAAATTTAATGTATTGGTACATTATATATACACATCACAGTTACACTCCACATTGAGAATTTGTACCAGTATATGACACAACAATTCTCATTTCCTCCTTCCCCTAGCCACCCTACAACCCCCTGCTCCTATATACACGAGCTTTATTTAATCCCAGCATCATACTCTAGATCCACCCAGCTCCGCAGAGCTGCACCTGTGCTGGGCATGAGGCTTGGGGGACACCAGCACTCAGCCCATAACACCCAGGGTTGTGGGTGGTACACTCGCTGCTGAGGTTGTCAGCATTTTGAATTTTTCATTTCAAGTGTCAGAAAATCACATTCATTTTTGTTTCACAATCAACAGGATAAATGGGCAGAATGAAATTTTCATTTAAAAGTTTCAAGTCATACATTTAGTGCTTGAAGTTACTAGTCAGAGAGATGCCATCCCTTAAGTGAATCCCCTAAAAAACCTGATGGTTAACATGTTCTACAAATTTTCTCTCAGTATTGATGTGTCTTTCTAGGGAGAAAGCATCAAATAAGATCAACACTCGTTCAACCCGGGACCGCTGCACCTGCCCACAGTCAGGGTGGCCGTGTGGGCCCCGTCTGTCCTCGGTGTTCAGAGACAGGCCTGGGTGGGGAAACTCGTGCTGCAGATCGCACGGGCCTCCAGCCTGACCTCAGGGGCACTTCAGCTTGCTGTGAAGCTCACCTCTCCGCTGCTCACAAACACGAATGTTTCTAGGTCTGTCCCTCTCACTGCGGGTCATGCGAGGAGACAGCTGACCTGTGGGAGTTATGTGGCTGAACCAACATAACAAGCTAGCTGGGGCGTCCCAGCTTCAAGAGCCTGGGTTCAGCTGGTAGAAACTACCTAGAAATCCAATCTTCTGGGAGGCTGAGGCAGGAGGATTTCAACTTAGTGAGTCCGTGTCTAAAAAAATAAAAAAATTAAAAACAACACAAGGAAAAGCCTGAGGATGTGGGGCTGGGCTTAATCCCCAGTACTGCACAAAAGGAAAAGGTCTGAGTTCACGAGCACTGGGGTGAACATATGCCATGCAAGCTGTGCTGAAGTCCCAGCTACCGGAAGCGACCGCTGCCCTTTGGTCCCTCTGCGCTGCCTCAGAACAGGAGACGATCCTAACCGGGTCTCTCACCAGCGTCCTCCTCGCTCCGAGGACGAGCGACGGGCCCGGCTTTACCCTGCGGCGTGGGCTGTGCAGGCCCCGGGTCTCTCTCAAAACTCGGGGCCCCCTCGTCCTTGCCCGGTTAATTCTCCCCCTGTGGAAAGGCGGTCTTCCCTCTTCTGTCCCTCCCTTCCCAGCGCGCGCCCGCGGAGCTCAGACACGCCCAGGTGTGTTTCTTACTCTTTCCCTCACAGGGTCACGTGAAGTTAGATTTTTTACAGAATGGAACTGAAGTCTCCGAACAGTCCCGTCCACCGAGACCGGTCTCCTGGGCTCCGCCCGGGCTGCTCCCCTGTCCCGCGCCCCACAGCCGCCAGGCTCCAGGCTCCAGGCTCCAGGCGGCCGCTCGGGGGCGCTTCGGACCATCGGGGCGGGGCCTCGGCCGCCCCAGGCTTCGCCGGCCCGAGAAGGCGACCCGGCCTGCGGGGGAGCGGACGCGCGCGGCCCGAGCGTACCCCGAGCCCGGAGCAGCGGCCCGGGTGTCCGCGGGGCCCCTGTGCTTGGAGCGCCGGCGCCACGCGAGGAACGACGGCGTCTGCACGAGGCGGCACGCCGGCGGGAGCGACTCGCCCGGTAAGCGCCTCCCCGCCCCGGGTCCGGGGCCGCGCGGGCTCGGGCCTGGTGTGACCCGCCCACGGGAGGGGAGGGTCGTCCCGCCCCGCCCCGCCCACCGAGTCGCCCCGCCCACCGAGCCGCCCCGCCTCCGCCCCGCGCCGTGTCTAGGCAACGGCAGTTGCGACGCCCGCACTGCAGCACGGAGTGAACTTCGCCGCAGAGGGGCGATGGAGCCGGGCGACTCCGAGCCGCTGGACGACCTGGAGGAGGAGATCACGGCTGCCACGCTGCGCGGCCGTCCTCGGCCGCTGCCCCTCTCGGCCCAGTCGCCCTTCAGCTACATCCCGCCGCGGCGCCGGGACGCGGAGGAGCTCAGCTACTACCAGAGGCCCGGCCAGGTGGGGCCCGCGGGGGCGGGGAGTGGGCGGGGAGGAGGCGGGGCAACGCCGTGGGCGGGGCCGAGCGAGGCGGCGCACCTGGGCACCTGGCTGCCTGCAGGGCCTAGGACCAGGTCAGAGCCCTGGAGGAAGATCAGGGATCTGGCTTCTCGGCTCGCAGGGGCTCCCGGCAGCCTGCAAGCCGAAGAAGGCACGGAGGGGGCCGGCCGCGCGGAGACCGCTGGTCTGGGTGTGGCTCCCCCGTGTCCTGCGCGGGGCTCTCTCCAGCCCGTAATGAAGCCGCAGATTCCGACCTTGTCTAGTCAGTCCTCTGTCCCTTTAGTGTCACCGTCCTTGCTGAAAAAACCTCCCCCATCTCTTGCTGCTCAGGAACGGGGCTCAGCCCGCACAGGTGACGCTGGACTGCACCTTTCTTATCCTTGATTTCCCAGCGGCTGGGTGGCCCGGGAGGGGGACAGATCAGCTGTGGGAAGAGTCCATTGCCCACGGCGCATGAGCAGTTCCTGGAGTTCCCTCCGCCCCAGCTGCAATCACAGAGCCCAGAGAAACCCTTTCACCAGGCCGCGGGCGGGCCAGTGGGGCGAGCGCTGGCACTTAGGCCTCCAGGCCCAGCGGTCACTGCCAGCTTTGGCACCGTCCGGGGATAGGTGGTGTCCCCCAGCATCACGCTGTGGAGCCCTGACCTCTGCACCTCTGCGCTAGAATCACGAGGAAAGCAGACTCTAGTGCAGGTCTGACCGGGTCGCTAGCACTGCCCTGAGGCACGGGGGACCTTAGGACACAGACAGACGCGCTGCGCACCAAGACAAAGGCCCATCTGTGGGCCAGAAAGCAGCGCTGTCCAGACGCCACGTTGGCCGTCCCCTCGGCCTTGGGCTCCGCATCCTCCCGCGCTGCGAGCTGTGTGGAGGTTTCCCGGCCTGTGGTCTTTTGACGGAGCAGGAAGCACAGTGTGCGACTAGTTAGGGTCGGGTCAGTTAATAATTTGGGCTGACATCCGGGCAGCCATTCTGGCTCCTCATCAGATGCCCATGTGGAGCTGTGTGGGTCACGAGTGCTTTGCTCTTTCCTGCTGGGGCGACAGTGCCAACCTCACGGCGCTGTGATGAGGACCAACCGAACTGGCCCTGGCGTGGCTCGTGGGGGAGCCCTCGTCTGGCAAGTGCCAGGCCCTGGGTTCGGTCCCCAGCGCTGAAAAGCAGTGAAGTCTGTGGACAAGTGCCAGGTGCGCGGAGCAAGCGCGACTGTCCGTCCTCTGCCTTTGACTGTGCCTGTCCTGACACCCCTGTCACCGCGGAGCCCGGAAGTCAGACGCCTAACTTCGGACCTTCAGTCTCTTCAGACCCCGCCGGAAGCGAGGGCGGAGAGTGCGAGCTTGTCTAGGGGCTCCTGATCGATCACCCACCCTGCCCACCCCGGGTAGCCCGGGGATCAGCGCGCTGAAGGCTGAACACTTTCTTCAAGCCTCAGAAACGCCCCTGAATTGGAAGGCAGATTTGTCCTTTGGCCGCCGGCTGAAATGTGCCCGGCGTTGGCACTGCCCCGAGGAGGCCCTGGCGGCCTGGTTTTCCATGAAATACGGTCCCAGGGGTTAGAAAGCAGCTTCAGTCCGACGGCGCTAAAAAATTGCCTTTTTCTTTTTGTGCAGCAGCATTTCCGCTGCTGAAATGGAAAAGCCGAGTCAAAGGAGACTGCCCTTTTATGAAGCTTTTGATTAAATTCCTCAAAGTCTAAGACTTAGGCTTAAAAAAAAAAAAAAACAACAAAACACAACAGCCTAAGCAGTTTTGTGTTTTATTCTCTGCCCTCCCGGATGCTGGCAAGGGCAGTCCTGATCGGTGGGCCGCTTCAGCCCAGGCCTCCGTCAGCTCTGGCCTCAGCTGGCATCCCTTCTACGCGTGCAAAGTGCAGGTGCCAGGCTGGGGCTGGCACGTCTTCCAGCGCTCGGGGCGTTCTCCGCCACTGCTGTCTCCTCAGCCATCAGGACAGCCGGTGCCGCACAGAAGCTTGCTGCAGGCAGGGCCGCAAGTGAAGGGATGCGGGCCACAGGGGAGATTTGCTTCCTGGCCGAGCAGGGGCTCCGGGTGGGCTCTCCGCCTGGGCACCACCGGGGGAGAGGCCACCACAGGGCGCTCTCTGTCTCTGCCCCTCCCCCTCCCCTCCCCCCTCTGGGCCGGTTGCCTGTCCCTGTCCAGCGCCCGCTGCTCCCTGGGAAACTCCAGCTCTGCTGAGAATCCTCCTCCAGGGCAGGAGCGGCTCAGCCCAGGGCTCAGTTTCTCCTGAGAACCCAGCAACGACAGGGGAGGTAGGAAGCCCTGCGTGGGGAATAGTGTTTTCCTATGATTGCAGCCTGCCCCCGAACACCTGTGGTGTGTCTTCCATGCGTGCCAATGTGTGTGGCATGTCCATCCCAGCACAGGTTCATGCGTAGACGATCACACATATATGTGGAGCTTGGTTCTGATGGTGACTGAGGAGGAAAGGCGGGCCTGTTCCACTCCTCGCTCTCACTCCTTCTCAGTTTAAAAGGCTGGAGGCGGAGCAGCAGGGCCCAGGCTGGCAGGCAGCTGGCTGCAAGCTGCATGGCCTGGACGGCAGTGGGGGAGGCATGGGACAGAGCCAGCAGGCCCACCTTGAGGCCAGGAGGTGGAGAGAGGCTGGGTCCTCTCCAGGGCGTGTGCCGGTAACCTAAAGCCCACCGGGTAGCTCCTGGAGTCTCCGCTGTGCCCTCGGTCCCGACCTGTCCTGAGCTGTCTGGTGGACTGCGGGGTCCTGCGCTCGGGTGGTGTCTCTGTCCCTGCTCATTCCTCGCCGCTGCCCCTGCTCTGTGATTTGGATACAAAGTGAGTCTCCCTGTAGAAGCGCGGTCCTGGGTGGCAGAATGGAAGGTGGCATCTCAGTCGGCCAAGCACCTTTGCTCCGCGTGCCCGTCAGCTGTGAGGATTCTGCCTTGTAGCAGTGACCAGGCCACGTTTCTTAAAACTACGAGCCAGATTCAATCCTTATCCTTTAACTTATGTGTCCCGTACCGTGTCTCAGCGGCAGACAACCTGACTGAGATGCCACCTTCCATTCTGCCACCCAGGACCGCGCTTCTACAGGGAGACTCACTTTGTATCCAAATCACAGCAAAGTTTGAAATAATACAAGTACACCACAAAGAAAAGGTACAGCATTTTCCCCGCTAGGTTTGACAAGAGGAGCCATGGAAGATTAGATCCCAGCAGCAGCAGCCTGGGGGAGGCGCGGCCGGGGATGGAGCGGGTGGGGCCGGAGACGGGCGCAGAGCAGAGCGCGCCCCACTGCGAGGCACGGCAGAGGCGGGAGGCCTGCCCGCTACCGTTCCGGGGTAAAACTCAGACTGTTTGAAAAGTTGTTCCAGTTCCCAAAGCAGAATCTGCTCCGCGGACAAACCGAAGCGAACAGCTGAGCACAGCCCTTTAGGGGACGCTTGGGTCTTGTCTCTGGTACGCTGCCGTCCTTCGAGGTGCAGGGCCCCGAATGCTGGGAAAAGGGGTGGCAGCATTCTGACCGAGCTTCACACACACCTGACTCTCCGGGAGAAGCTCTGGGTCTGTCAGAAGCACGACGAGGCCCGGGAACGAAGGGAAGTTCCACGTGCTCGCTGCAAGGGTTCCGTTCTGTTCTTTCTGGGTCCACGCTGAGGAGGACATCACGGTGGGAGGATGTGACGGAAGAAGGTGGCTCCCCTCGCAGCGGAGAGAGAGAGACGGGGGTCCCCATGCCCTCTGCAGAGCCCGGCCCTGTGCCCTGCTGCCTCCCTGCACCAGCCCCAGCCCCGGGTGTCTGCTCCCCGCAGGCCTCCGGGCTGGGTGCGGAGGCGACACCGCTGTGGTCGTCGTGGAAAGAGCGGCTCAGCGCTGGCCCATCACAGGCCGTTTCCACGCTGTCACGGAGACCCAGGATGCACTGCAGGAACAAATGGCCCGAACCGGAGAGACTGGTTCCAAGGCCGCTCTTACCCCTCCCCCCATGGCGCCCATTCGAGCAAGTCTCTGAACTTGTGTTCACCTGGGTCCCTGCAGCTGGCCATGGAAAGCACTTGTGTTGCTCAGCTTTTCATCCCTCTGACAAATACCTGTGAAAATCGACGTAACAGAGGAAAGATGGTGTGGGCTCCTGACGTCAGGGACCTCGGCCCGGGGCCCCAGGGAACGCTGTTCTGGGTCTGTGATGACACCTCGTGGCGAGACCATGTGGGCCGGGTAAGTGGCTCACCTCAGGACGGGCAGGAAGCAGAGAGCGAGGTGCCCTGGGTCCCGGGTGCCTCGAGGCTGCGCCCCCAGGAGCTACGCTTTGCCCCAGGCTCCACTTCCTGGCTTCAGCCCCACAGCAGTGTCCGGACAGCCCCGGGCTGCAGGGACTCTGTGTCAGGAGTGGGGTCGCCCTGAGAGCCGATGGCAGGTCACCCAGCACCGGGACCTGTGAGGCAGTACGAACACACAGAGGGCCGGAGGGAGAGGTCACAAGACAAACAGACATGCTTTCTGTCTTGCTTGTTTTAAAGAGCAGCGTGTGTGAGACAGTAATTCCTTAAAGACTGAGGCTGCAAAGATACCCATAAGTTAGATGCTGTTCTTTGATATAGCATCTAAATCCCAGCTGGTTTTATTAATCCCATTGTGCTTTTTTCTTCCATAAAAGAAAAAAGATTAATAATTAAAATCCAAGAAAAATACACTTCTATTTTGATTAGAAAGTGGAAATGGACGGTTCCTTTTCTCAGTCAGGCTGCCTGCATAATGCCCTTTTTTTTTGTCCTTAATTTTCAATGACAGAAAAATTCATTTTCACTCTGGAAAGTTCCGAATATGCAAAATCCACACAAAACAAAAGTGCCTGAGATCCGGATCTCTCCACACCCTGCGGCAGTGAGATTCCTAGTAAAGACTAGGAGTGGCCTGGTGCTCTCGTGGCCGATCCTGGGACTGTGCGGCAGGGGCAGCAGGGACTTTGACGTGTTTCAGGATCCCTGGTGAAAATGGAAAGAAACGGCCAGCTTTTCTTTAAAGCTGCACATGCGTTGGGGCTTCCTTTTAAGCGCATTTGCGTCTTCCTTGAGTCCATGAAGAATTTCATTCCACTTCTCTCGTTGAATCTGTCTGCCCGGGACAAGCCGGGTCCTGGGAGGGGAGGGCCAGCCAGGCGCCCACAGGGCCCTGCGGTTCCCGGAGGGTCTGTTTTCTGCATGTCAGTGCTGCCCCCGTGTGGTCGGGCCGCTCATTGACAGCTTGGCCCTTAGCAGGGTGACTTCTTTTTATGACAAAGTTCTGGGGTGCAGGAGAGGGAGGTGCGGCTGGGCCATGGCAGTCCTGCTGGCTGTGCTGCTCGCTGGCTAATCTCCCCTCAGCCTCCAGGCCATGGGATGAGCCAGGTCGGGAGCAGACACCTGGGACCCCAGCTGTTGTCACGGGGATATCAAGTGGGTGCTGATCCTGTCCCCCCGTTGGCCCCGTCTGGGCCGGGCCGGGCTCTGGCTGTCATGAGGGAAGTCTGCCCGCGACACACGCGAAGGCGAAGGCCTTGGCCTCTGCGGAGTTCCCCGCCTCTTCCCCACAGGCGGGCTGGGCGAGGCTTCCTCCGAGTCACAGGAGGGCCTCGCTGGCCCGCGCTGGGCCCCTGCGCTCTGGATCAGCGGCTCCCCGCGGGATACGTCAGAGACACTGAGATGCCTCTGTCATGACTTTGGAAGGTTTTATGTGACCAGCTGATGTCTAATTTTAGAGCCAGAGTGATTGATGTTTTCTTTGTGGCGCTGTCATTGCTTCTGTGTGTAGGAGGTCTCCGCTGCGTTTTCTTCTCACTTCTTTCTACTCTGTCTGGAACTCCTTCTATCTACAAAGGGATATTAGGCCCAAGAGCAAGGAGGTTCTCACAGTGCTAAGCGCTGAACAATTTATCAAGTCTCCACTGCCTCTGGCTTTTCAAGCAAAACTCAGATACTTCAGATGTTGCCAGCAGCAGACGTGAAGGCTGGCGCCCAGGAGCTGAGCGGGGAAGAGAGGCGCTGGGCCCGACAGGAGCCGCGCAGTGCGGAGGCCGGGCCTCGCCCTGACCGGAGCCGCTCGCGGCCCAGCGGGCTGACAGGGCCGGCACGTGGCGCTGCCCTTGAGCTTCCCGGGTGACCCTTCCCTCACTAGCCGGTCGGTGGCGCGAGGTCAGGCACACTGCCGAGTCGTGTCCGAAGCTGGCACCAGGCTGCTGCACCTGGCAATGCCCCGGAAGGCGGGGAATGCTCCAGTGGCGCCGTGGTGACGCCCACGGCTGCCAGGAGCTCAGGCTCCCACGGCCGGCGCCAGTGGGTCCCGCGGGGCTCCCGACACACGGCGCTGCTTACAGCTGCACCCCGTCCCGCGCTTGGAAGAAATCGCGCCCCCAGGCCCAGGTCGAGGGCCGTGTTGAGAGCTGGCGCTTCGCTCCGGCTCTGTGGACACAGCAGGGCTGTCTCCGGACAGGCCACAGGAGCGGCAGATGCCCGGGCAGAGATTCCGGACCAGCCAGTCCCGAACTCTCGCTTTTGCTGGATACTAAACGAGGCAGAACGAGATGTTTAAAACCAAAATGAAAAATGGGAGATATTACAGTCATTTTCTGATAAATCAGTGCAATACGCGCACACATTTGATTAGTGTGGCGTAGGCACATATACATATGTGAACACATATGTACTTTGATATATCAGAATTTCCAAGTGTTCTACCTAGCACATGTGATTGAAGAAAATATTTTTCACAAGGGAAGTTTTCACTTGAATATTGGCTAGCAACTTAACAACTCTTGTTTGGACAGGCCATCTTAGCATTCAGGTATTGTTCATTTTCCAAAGCAATACAAGTTTTTTTTTATCCGATTTGAGAATTTAAAAAAAATAAAGAAACGCATGTATCCTTAGTCAGAGACAGCTTTGCTGTGACCTCGGGGCTTATATTCCCCCCTTGACAGATTCCTGTGTTGAAACTTAGCCTGATGTGGTGGTGTGTGCAGCATGGGCCCTTGGAAGGTGACGGGTCAGGGAGATGGGGTCAGCGCCTTACAGAAGCCTGGGGGTCCACGTGCCCTCCTCCCAGGGAGGACACAGCGAGAAGCTGCGGGCTCTGAAGCAGACAGAACCTGCCAGGCAGGCCTAGAAAGCTCCTGTTTTATACACCAGCCTCGGGAGTCTGTTTCCGGCATGGGCTGGATGGACCGAGACATGATTACTATTACTATTTAAGACTGGAGCTGTAGTAGCGAGTCAGACAGGAAGCGAGCTGGCGGGGCTTCCCATCACGGGGGGAGCCTCCGGGCAGGCGAGGACAGAGCTGCGGGAACGTCCCAGCCCCGTCCGGCTGCTCAGCACCCTGCTCTGGCCGCCAGCTTCCTCCTGCTGCGGGACACAGGTCTCCCTGCTCGGTGCGGGTCATTTCCAAACACATATGCGGTCAGGAAAATGCACGTTCCCGGCTCAACCTTCAAATTAACCACAGCTTTCCTCCCATTTTATCCCCAGACAGGGGTCAGTTCCCTCTATGACTGTGTCTTTAAGAGGCGCCTAGATTATAACCAGAAGCTGCACCGAGATGACAGAGAACATGCAAAAGCCCTGGGACTTCATGTTAACGAGGAGGTGAGGTTAAGCTAGAGCACTAACAAGTGTTAGCAGGTCAGTGCAGACAGATGTGCGTGTACGTGTGTGTGTCCCTGTGCATGTGTGTGTGTATTCATATATGTGTGCGTGTATATGGTCTGTGTATGAATACATGCATGTTCAGCAGGCACATTTAAATATGCACATGTCATATGCACACACATGTACATATGCATATGCACATTATGTGTGGCATGGTGCTCATAGGAGTATGTGTGTGTACACTATGTGTGTACACACATTTGCATTTAATTTTGCGTTCTGTTGCTTCATGTACCTTCCTTTTTTAAACAATTCACCCTCATCTTACTGTTTCAAAGGCTGAGTTACAGCACCCCTCTATTTTACGGTGTATCCATTTTCATTTTTAATCCTGTGGCTTGGCCGACAGAGTGGGAGCGCGGAAGGACAGCAGGGTCCAGCAGCTCTTTCCCGGAGAGGCCCGTGTCCGCCTGACCAGAGTCCCGGCGGCCAGCGTCCTCCGGGACCTCGAGCGGCGCTGTGTGCTGCCCGTCCCAGGAGACCTCTGGTGCACGCAGGCCCTGAGCCTCGTACCTGTCACGTGCCTGCTCTTCTCCTGCTCCCTGTTTTCCGGAAGGGGAGCTGCAGTCGGGGGTGCCTGGGGGGAGCTTTGCTGGTGGAGTCTCTGCTAGTCCCAGCCGGACCCGGCTGTGGAGAGCCCCTGGGCTCCCTCTGTGCACTCTGCCCAGTGCTGGCGAAGCCCGGGAGGCAGGAGCGCCGGGCCAGGGGCCGCGGGAGGAGCCTGCTGACACCCTGCACGGACTGCGGTGCGGAAGCCTCCCGTGAGGCCTCTGCTCGGCTCGTCTGACATCTGCCCGGGGCGGCTCCGTCCCTGGACGCCAGGAACAGGGCTGTGGAGACCTCTCGCCGGGCGCATGGCTCCCAGGTTTGGTCTCCAGCCCTGCAAAGAGTGCCACGGTGCCACCCGTAGAGACCCCTTTCATCTCTATATGAAACTGAGTCGGGAAGCGACTCGGAAGTGTCTGCACTGAGTCCGTCTAAAGGTTTGTTCAGGTCAGTGCATCCAGGTAGCAGAAGGAGTTCGGTGCTTTCTCTGTAGGAAAAACAAGGCTCTCTTCACTCACAGGTGTATTACCCCGCACGTTCATGTGTGTGTGTGACACATGTGCTGCTGAGCATTGTCATGTGTGTGTGAGACGCGTGTGCTGCCGAGCATTGCCATGTGTGTGTGTGATGCGTGTGCTGCCGAGCATTGTCATGTGTGTGTGTGACACGTGTGCTGCCGAGCACTGTCGTGTGTGTGTGTGACACGTGCTGCCGAGCATGTCCTCCACGTACCATCCAGCGCGCAGACCGGACACAGGGCCCGTCCTCGGAGCTGACGCCCCCTGAGGCGGGAGCAGGCGCAGCACGGAGCCCTCGCAGGCGGTGGCCAGAGGTCTGCAGAGGGAGAAAGTCACTGAAGGAGGCTGTGCTGGGGCACGCAGGACGCCCGGAGGGGAGGGGATTCAGGGGGCTGGGCCGTGGGTGCCCTCGGAGACCCCGGGGTGCAGGAGGCCGGCGGAGCGGCGCAGGCAGCGGCTGCAGAGCGTGGCGGGCGGGAGAGGCAAGGGCCGGAGTGCGCCTCGCTCTCTCGTGGCCACCGGACACCGTCCCGGCGAGGAAGATGTTTACTTGCTCCTGGGTTTCGAGGCTCGAGGCTCGTTCCGTGGTGCCCGGCTCCAGGGCGGAAGGGCCTGAGGGACGCAGGAGAGAGCGCTCACCCCGCGGGAGCCCGGAGGCAGAGGGCGGCGAGGACGCCCCTTCCCAGCGCCCCAGGCCCCACGCCTCAGGCCACGGCCAGCTCCCGCTCACCGCTGGGCGGGTCCGCTGACCCAGCTCTCTCCACACAGAGAGCGTTGGGGGCCTTTTAGAACCGAGCGGTGGCAAGGAAGGAGGCTGGCGGGAGGAGGGCCCGGGAGGGGCAGCGGGCTGGGCAGGGAACGAGGGCACATCTGGAGTCGGGGTGTGGGGTGCGACGGGCGCAGGCCTGACCGTGGCCTCCGAGTGGCCTGCGGACATCAGGGCCCCTGAGGGCCGGAAGAGGCGGCCCGGGTGAGGGGCACCTGCCTGCCCACCGGAGGGGCCGGTCGGTGGCCGGGCAGCCGCGCGTGTGCCGACCGAGCGCCGCTCTCCTCAGGAGCGGGCGAGGCCTGTGGGCGTGCTGTCGTCCTCTGCGTACGGAAAGCGCGTCCAGCAGCCCGTGCGGCCCTTGCTCCGGGGCCACGGCCGTGTGAACCACATGCAAGCGGACTTCTACAGGAAGAACGACATCCCCGGCCTCAAGGAGCCCGGCTTCGGGCACGTCGATCCAGCCTAGCGTGTCCTGTTGGCCCGCAGCTCGGGGGTCCCCCGGGGAACGAGGCCTGCAGCCGGCAGCACCCCGTTCCTTATGTCAGTAGCGTCCTGACGGCGGAGGGGGGTGCGCGGCTTCTCCCCGGGGGGGTCTTGGTTCAAAACCCGGCCAGACCCCTTCAGTACGCAGTAGAACATGTACAGGGGATTTTCCTGCACTCGCTTCAATCAGAGGACTCGGGAGCTGAGCTGAGTGTGAGCGTCCGAATAAAAGCAGGCTGTGGTCCCTCTCGGTGCCGCCTGGGTTGGTCTCCTCGCTGTCTCTGCCCTTGTCGGACTCTGCTGAAGCCACAGGGTGGGGAGTTGTTTTGCCAGGAGGGTGGGGATTGCTGGTCACGCACAGCCTGGTCCCTTCCTTCCTCCACGAAGAGATAAATGAAGCTGCTCTTTGCCACAACCCGGCTCTAGACACCGCACCTCTGATTTCCTAGAGGTCTGACTTACCCACACCTGAAGTGACAGCCGCGGCGACAGCGGGCAGCTCTTTGCCACTCACCAAGGGAGGCGCCGGGAGGCACTGTTTCGGGGTTCCACGGCCTCGGGGAACATCTGGCTGCTGCCCTTTCTCCTGTGTGGGTCTGTGCCGCAGCCTGGCCGCAGCTGTCCTTCCCAAGAGTTTCCTTTGTTTGGAAGCAGCTGTTTTAACTTGGAAATGTTTTCTTGGAGAGCTTGGAAACTCAGTGGAGCACTGACACATGGGCGATGTTTATACTGTTTGGAGCCTTCGGAAGAAACCGTCCCTCATCTACCGTGACTCAATTTCCCACAGCTTAGCCGCGAACGGCCGGGCGAGCTAACCAACTGCACTGCTGCTCCCTCAGTCCTGCTTACGGTTTGGAGTCCGAGTCGGCGGGAAGACGGACTCTCTGAGGTCTCACGACACACACTTGTTGGCAGCCTCAAGGCTGAGTGACTCCTAAATATTTCTTTATTTTTTTGAAATGTTTACAGTGTACATGCCTTTTATTTAAAAAACAACAACAACAACAACAACACCAAAAGTGTGAGTTGTTTTGGAGTACATTTGCCATATTTCCAAGAATAAAGTAAAAATATATATATACAATCTGCATGATAAAACTTTGTATCAATTACTCTTTATGCAGTATTGTTTTCAACAAAAAAGCATCTCTAGGTGATGTCACTGAATTTATGTCAAACTAAATTATTTTCGTTTTACTTTAAGTCAGCCCCAACACTCTTAACTGAATGCTCCTTTTTAGCATTTCTTTTTTTTTTGCTTTTGAGACAGGGTCTCGCTTTGTAGTTCAGGCTGGCCCTGAGCTCACTATGGTGCCCAGGCAAGCCGCCGCGAACTCAGCAATCCTCCCGTCTCTGCCTCCCGAGTGCTGGGATGACAGGCGTGAGCCACCACGTCCGGCATTGAGTGCTCCTTTTTAAAAGGCAAGGGTGGAACTGCCCAAGGTTCAAAAGATACCATATTTATCAGGCAGTGAAAAAAATTAATGTATTTCCGTTGGCACCCTGACACTGATGGTTTAACGCTAATAAATGAATGCCCATGAAAGCCAGCCTATCAAAGAGAAGAATGTTTCTTTCAATCTAGAAATAGTCTCCCAGGCTGGACTCAGACTTGAGAGCCCAAAGATCCTCTTGCATCAGCCTCCCATGTAGCTGCAACTACAGGCTTATACCACCGTTCTCGGCTAAAGAGAAGATGCTCTTACGTTCCTACCGGGTTTTCACTTATCACACTTGTACCGCTGTTCAGTTATATTTCTTGCTCAGTGGATTATGTGGAGCCAAGGAAATCAGAGTGGCTGCTCCCTGTGGGAAAGCCCCTGGGTCGGAGAAAGGAGAACCAGAGGGTGGAACAGCAAACCCGGGGGGTGTCAAGGGAGTGGACTCAGTTGTCTCCCAAGAAAGGAAGACGTGGGGCCCTGGGGCGTGGCGGGGTTGTCCTCCCGGAGGTGGTGGCAGGGACAGCGTGGAGGAGGCTGTGGTGAGCCCTCCTGTCTGTTCTGGTTGCTACAAAGCTGAGGGCAGGTGCTCAGGGGGCCAGGAGCCCCGCCGGTGACCCCTTTTGTCTTGGAGAACAGTCCCTCTTTCACCCATCCCTCACCTTAAACACTGAGCAGCGGTCACAGTTTGTACACGGTCTGGCCTTCCTTTTCCCTTTGCCGTCAGATGAAGGTGTCTCAAGCTGGACAGGGTTCTGGGGTCACTCTCGGGAACCCAGTAACCAAAATGCAGACAGGTGCCGGGCCAGAACTCTGAGTCAGTGTCTGGGTGGGGTGTGAGCATGGCTGACCACTGCTCAGGGGGCGCCTGCCCTGGCCAGACTGGTGTACAACTGTTAGGGTCAACTTTCTTTTGGGATCCTGTTGACCACAAACCCGAGTTCACTGCAGTGGGGACTGTGTTTAAGAGAACTTGGTGAATCTCCCAGATGTGTTTTTTTTTTTTTTAAGAACAGGTGACCTAAGTAGACCTAGGATACATGATGGGAAGAGAAAAACCACCAGGTACTTCTGAGGACCAGCACTGCAAATGACAGATCTGCAGTCCCTGAAACGGCACCTGTCTCGCCTCAGTCACCTTTTCTGGAGACTTGGGTCCATTAAGGCCAGTGGTGATTTGTGGCCACAGGATCACAACCTCTGTCTCCTGCTGAGGGAGAAAATCGATTGAGTCATGCCCCACTCATGCTTGGGTGACAAAGGGCAGCTTTGAGTCCGTGCCCTGGTGGCACACCATGTACCCGCGTGCCCGCTGAGGGCAGGCTAGCAAGAGCCGGCCCAGGCACCAGTCAGGCTCCCCAGTCATTAGCCTGCTGGCTCGCAGTCTAGTCCGATGAGCTGTCACGGAGGAAGACACTCCCCAGAGGAAGGAAGAGGCGCGTCCCAAGTCCCACGGCTGCTAGAGCATCAGTCAGGCTAGAGGCTGCTGCTTCCCATCTGAGGACCCAGCCACGAACGGCTCTCCGGGAGCGGATCCTCTGCCCCTCACACACGCCCGTCCTGAGCCAAAAAGAAGCCACGTTCACCTCACCAGGCTGCTATTTGCAGTTTTGCTTTTTAATAATAGATTATGCATGATTGTTCTATTTTTCAACGTTTGGCAAAGTAAAATTTCCCTATGTGAAAGGGAAAAATACTGAATTAGGGTTGGATTTACAAGCAGAAACCTTCCCGGGTCTTCTGTGTCGGCAAATGTGGAAACACCGGCCCTGTGTCTTCTTCAGCTCAGACAGACGGCAACTTCTCCAGCGGCCCAGACCACCGTGGCGCCCGAGTCACCGCAGCCGGGAGCCCCGGCCCACTGGGCCTGACGAAGGACTGTGGGCAGGAGCCCAGCGGACAGAAGGGCTCTCGGGGTTTGCACAGGCTCTTTTCTTGTTCACTTATTTTTTTCCCCCAAGAATCTCGAGATTCCAAAATGCAAAGCAAATGCCTGGAAACAGTGAGCACATTTTCCCTCCTGTGGGGGAGCCGGCCACTGAGTATCTATATTGCCAACTTTGTCCCTAACCGAAGGATTCAAGGGAACCCCAATACCAGCTTCCCGGGGCTCCTTCTGAAACAAGGGCACCAGAAGGGAGAAGGCTGGAAAATAAACTTTACTTCTGGAGTACACTACAGCCGAAAGAAGAAAGAAAAATAAAAGATACGGGCACCAGAAATCAAAGTACATAAAAGTTTTAATGGGTCAACCTTACAAAAGACAAATGGCATTAAAACATCAGATGGTCTGGTACAAAACTGTCCCAGGTGGTCCGGACTAACTTGTGATGGGCGGCAGCGAGCCGCTGGCACACGAGGCAACAGAGCGAGATGACGCCGGACCCCAGCTGGGAGCCACGGGGGCCACGGCCATGAGACACGGGTGGGCGGCGCGGACTCCACGTGGGGCGACCGAATCAACTTATTCACGAATACTGTGTTTGGATATCAGACTAGCGGATGCATTGGGCGAGCTACCGTATTTTCCAGAGAAGAACATGCACCGGAAGATAATATACACCCCCCAGTTTTATTGCCTTAAGAATGTGTGTCTGCTTCACCTCTCCCCTCCGTCGGCTCGGCGGACGCTCTCCTCCCAGGACACGTCCGCTCTCCTTTCGCTCGGGAGTAAGCACAGTGCAAGTGGCAGAAGGGCCTGGGCACACGCCAGCCACCGGGCAGTATGCCGCGGGGTCGCTGGAGCTAGTCTGCAAGGGCTCCGGAGGGCGGGGCGGGGCGCGCACACCGAGACGCGGGACACACGGTGCAGGCGAAAGCGCGTGGTGCCTTCCACGGAGTCCGGCGTCCTTGCCGCGGCCGGGCGGGCCTCAGGAGGCCACGTTGCTCTGGGAGAGGGACCGTGACATCTCTGTGTTCACGAAGTACGTCTTCAGGTCCCCCTTCCCCTTCACGTTGATCACGCCGCGGCACGCGCACGTGTACCCGAGCGTCTGCAGGACGAGGCTGGTCTCCTCGGTCACCTGCGGGACGCGTGGACACACAGACAGGCGTCAGGACCCGAGTCGGGCCGCCCGAGGGGTCCCGCAGAGCGAGCCTCGTGGCCCCGTGCGTCCCTCCTGAGAAACTAATGCAGAGGAAATAACCTAAAGGAGCGAAGGGCCCGGGACAGTCATGTTCAAGTCGGCGCTGCGAGAGCAAAACTGGGGATTTCGAGTGTTCTCCAGGTCTGAGGAGGTCACGCGGCGCCGTCCCTGGTGTCCCGGAGGACACCGGACTCACGGGCAGCCGGTTCACTGGAAGGAATGAAGCCTGAGGCCAGGCTTGGTCACATGACATGGTGGATTCCCGCCAAAGAGACACACACACACACACACACACACACACACACACACACAAGATAAACCAAAATGACATTGGGATGTGGGGATTTAGGGTGACATCCACACTGTCATGAGTGCTATTTCACAAAGTACTAAGTAAAATATTAACAAAAGGGCTTTTCTTTTGTTTCTTTTTTTAAACTGGAACAAGGCAAACGCTTAGAAATAATCTGTGGCTAGTCCAGACAAATGGAAGCTATGGCTCAGGAAGGCCCGGGGACAAATCTCCCTGGCACAAAGGACGTGCTGCGGGAACGAGAGAGCAGGAAGCCGCTCCGTGCTGGGCGCTCCGGGACGTCACACTGTTCGGGGCGGGGCGGGGGGGCTTCTGCTACCACAGCTACGGGACGACACAGCCGCAGTCTTTACCGGCAGAATTATATTATCGTTGGAGGTGTCTTCCAAAAGATTTCAAGACACCGTGTCATGCAGTCCACGCGCAGCTGTGTGTACAGCAACACAGTTCATAAAAGCTACCTCTTGGAGAACTAACCCACTCGCTCTCTCTTGGGGCAGCTTAACCATCCACCCACCGATGAGCGGGCAACAAAGATGTGGTGTTTTCCTATGGTGCAGCACTGGCTTGCCCTACAGAGAGATCAGCTTGAGTCATCTGTAGGAAATGGATGCACTCTGAGACCATAATGTTGAATGAAATCAATCAGATACACAAGCTCAAATATTGTATGGTTTCTCTTATATGAGAAACTCAACTTATAGATACAAAATAAAAAGATAAACAAACCGGGCGTGGTGGCTCACGCCTGTCATCCCAGCACTCGGGAGGCAGAGGCAGGAGGACTGCTGAGTTCAAGGCTTGTCTGGGCTATATCATGAGCTCAGGGCCAGCCTGAACTACAAAGTGAGACCCTGTCTTGAAAAAAAAAAAAAAAACAAGAAGTGGGGAGATAAATCTTTCTCGGACAGAAATGGAACAGAGAGAGGAGGACCGGGAGGGGAGCAGAGGGCGTGAAAATAGGGAGGCAGGTGTGTTATGTGTAGGCCCAGCTCTGCACACGGAGTCTAAACACGACCCACTGCACACATAGGAGACTAAAACTTTTCAAATGGGGAAAAAAGAGGGAATTATTACTTTTAGGTAAAAAATATTATATGTGAAAGAACAAACAGTTAATACAGAAATTAATATTTCTGCAATTAAAAAGGTCCCCGGAACGGACTGGCGAGATGAGGAGAAGGCGGAGCCACCTGTATCTTGTCCAGGACCCCCGTGCTGTCCATCCTGCTGGCCACATTCACGGTGTTGCCCCAGATGTCGTACTGCGGCTTCTGGGCGCCGATGACTCCGGCTATCACAGGCCCGTGGTTAATACCTGCGACACAGCAGAGGGCGGTTAGGACCCTCGGTTCCCGCGGGGTCTCCACAAGAGAGCCCCTGGCCGCTGCTGCGTAGGCGCTGAGCCCCGCTGCCGGAAGCTCATGCAGTCCCCAGTGAGCCCTCTACCTCAAACGGACCCTGCCTGCTTTCCCTGCTGCCCTTAATCCACGTCTGTAGGTCCGGGCATCACATCCTGCAAGAGGATGATGCTGGAATAGTGTCATATGATCACTTTTCTATGTGGCTGTATAACCATACACAAAATCACATGGCACCGCCTTCAAGAGTTTTAGTGTGAGCCAGAGACTTAGCTCAGTGGTTCCGGTGCCTGCCTCGCAAGCACAAGGTCCTGAGTTCGATCCCCGGAAACCACATACAATGCTGGGCGTGGAGACTCACACCCACCAGCCATCAATACCACATACCACAGTGCCGGGCGTGGTGGCTCACGCCTGTCATCCCAGCACTCGGGAGGCAGAGACAGGAGGATTGCTGAGTTCGAGGTTTGCCTGGGCTACAGAGTGAGCTCGGGGCCAGCCTGAACTACAAAGCGAGACCCTGTCTCAAAAAAAAAAAAAACGTTATAGAGTGAATCTCCATTTTGACATAGTCACATTTTAATTTAAGTGGCTCCCTGTTTGCCAGCGTTGGACCTTTGCTTTACAGCAGTGTTCTGGCCAAACGGCAGGCACGGTGACAGGGTCACAGCTGCGTGGACACAGCGTGCTTGACTCGCACGCAGTGCGCTTAGTGCCTTCCCTGCCGTGGCTCTTCTGTCGCAGCAGCCCCCTGAGGTGGCCCCGCGAGCAGCCCGTTATCCAGGCGGTTCACACGGGGGAGAGGCCGGACACGGCCGGGATGGGCCCTGCGGCTCCCGCTCCTCACGTCCACGCTCGAGGCCCCGCGGCAGCCTCTGTGCGCCCCCAGCGGCCGGCTGCCCTTCCGGGGGAGACAGCGCGTGCGTGGTGGCGATTCTGTGCCCACTGAGCCCCTGATTTCAACTACTGGCAGTGAGGATTCTACCCAGCGCCCCGTTTAAAACTTCCTATGTGTGATGAAAAGATTTCATGCAATACAAATTTGGGGGAGTTTTCCACACAAGGAAACGATGGGCATTTATAACATGCAGCCGGGAAAAGAGCGCAGAGGGCCGAGGCCTGCGGCGGGGGCCGTCAGAAAAGACCCCGAGGACCTGCTTCCCGGGAAGCGGCGCCGCAGACTCCAGAGCGGCGAGCGGTCTGAGGGTCTTCACTGCGAGGCCCGGAGGGCTGCACTGGGAGCCGCCCTGACTCAGGGCGGGAGGTGCTGCCGGCTCCCGGGAAAAGCTGCACCCTCAGACCGCTGTTGCTGCCTGGGATGCCTCAGCAGGGAAGGTCAGAAGTAAACCTCTGGGGCCGGAGGGTTAGCTCAGTGGTTCCGGCGCCTGCCTCGCAAGCGCAAAGGACCTGAGTTCGATCCCCGATGATAACCACATACAATGCTGGGCGTGGAGACGCGCCCACCAACCATCAACACCACATGCCACAGTGCTGGACGTGGTGGCTCACGCCTGTCATCCCAGCACTCGGGAGGCAGAGACAGGAGGATTGCTGAGTTCGTGGCGGCTTGCCTGGGCACCACAGTGAGCTCAGGGCCAGCCTGAACTACAAAGTGAGACCCTGTCTCCAAAAAGAAAAAAAAAGAAGTAAACTTCTGGCCCAAGGCCGCTCTCCATTTGCTGCTCAATTAAGAATTTGCTGTTCTTTCCTTAGTGATTAGGTTGATCAACAAACCCCACTTGACGCGCTGAGGGTAAAGTCATTCTTGTCTCTGGACCGCTCGCCCTAAGGACCTAACAGACGGGGAGTGGCACAACAAAAGTGCCCCTCAGGAAGTAGACGACAGGGAAGTTACATCTTAGAAAGAAGGAACTAGTTGTAGGCCAGGTGTGAGGATTAAATCACTACTTCTTTTTTTAAAATGTTTTGCTGATTCTGCAGTTCCCTGTTTCCAATCTCTGTGACTACAGACAATTGTTAGCCACTTCTGACGTCACTAATGTCCGTGTAAGTATAGCGCTGTGGGTAAACTTGGGACCTTTTGGTATGACTGACTGGTCCTCCCGATCCCATTATCCTGTCTTCTTTCTTTTCTTATCTGCACCCCCTGACTTTGCGACCCCGCTGTTTCGTCCAGCTGGCTCCGGCACTCCAGGTTGGCTTTGGGGCGCCAGGTGCTGGCACGTGGCCTCCTGTGCCCCTTCCCACTGGCCTGTGCCAATGGCCTTCATCACAGACCCAGCCTCCTCCCAGCCGTCTGATGCCACGGAGACTAACGGAGCAGCCGCTCGAGCCATTCGGAAAGTCACCCCCTTTGATCCAGCATCCCCGCGTGGCCAGCACGGGTGCTCGTGGGTCAGTTCTCCAGATAGTGAGGCTTCCCGGGCCGCGCGTGACCACAGAGGTGACACTAGCTTTGCCGATTTCCCTCTCTCAGCAAATGCAACGGTAAAAGCCTTGTCAACACAGATGAGCCTGCGCTGTGGCGCTGGGTGGGATTAGGATGGCACCCGTGGGCACGAGCCAAGCTGCCAACCGGATCAACGTCTCGGATCGGAGCGGGAAGCAGAGGGCAGTGTGGGGTGGCACACAGGTCTGCAGTCGTGCCTGGGGCGGCAGAGGGAGACCCCCAGGGGGCTGCCCATCTCCCCTCGCCCCCTCCTGGACGCAGCCCCCTTCCACGCTGCACTCGTCTGACAGTGCGAACCCTCCAGCACTGACCTTAGCGACGACGGCAGAGCTTCCTCTCTACGGTGGAAACGCACAGTGGACACCGTCCGAACACTGTTCCGTAACTTTACAGATCGAGGCAAGAAATCCCTTTCCCCGGTGCCGTTCCCTGTACAGCTCCGCTGTGTCCCAAGCCCTGACACCCAGCTGTCAGGCGTGGATGCTGCCCGGGACGGCACCCACCTCCCCGTGGGCTTCGCTCCAGGCTGCTGCGGCCCCAGCCCGGGCAGCAGCTCTGGGGAAAGAGCCTGGCCTGCTTCCTGCTGGCGACAGGGCCACGCGCTCAGCGCAGGAGTGTGGGTGGCCAGCGGCTCGCGTGAACCGAGAGACCCACAGCTCGCTGTGCAGAAAAGGGCGCAAGGAGCGAATCACCTCTCGTTGGCACCGTTGCTCCTGGATGACATCGTGCCCATCTTCCTGCCCGGGAACTGCCATGTGGTGGCGCTGTGTGCAGAGGTCTAAGAGGGAAGCCTCCGGGTAGAGGTAGAAGGTGTGGGAGGGGATGACTCTAGGCCAGGTGGAACGCTGAGGTAGGCTTCCCAGCAGTCCACGGGGCTCATACGTCGCCTGCGTCTCATCCAAGCTCTGAGCCGCTCGCTAAGGGGGTAAAGCTGGCACTTGGCAAATGCCTGCAGGGCATAGGGCGTCCAATCGCTCACCTGAATTTGGAAAACCTTCGAGTCAAGACCAAGAAAACTGCTTTGGATGTAGGCTCGGTAACCATCAAAGGATCGTCCTGTTCTTATGCTGAAGTTCAGGGCGGGGTTAATAGTCCATATACACGTGGCAATGGGAACGGTCATTCGGCCACATACAGCGTTTTCTTCTCAAGAGAGAGTGTCATGGTTCGGATACGGCTTCAGTGTGCGCCTAGGGCTCATGTGTTAAGTGGGATATCGGTGCTCTCTGTGGTGCTCTCTGGGTACTGGAAACTGGAGGGAGAGGCAGGGCTCGTTGTAAGGTCACGAGGTCACTGGGGTACTTACCATCTGTGAGGAGATTAGTACTGGTTCCTCACTGAATTCCCATGACAAGGGGATGTTACCACAGAGTGAGCTGACTTTCTAATCTCTGTCTGGCCTCCTGTCTTGCCACATGAGCTGTTATTCTCATACACGGTGCCAGCATGATGCCATCTGTCATACTGTGGTGTACCAATGAGCTCAGAGATCCTGCCCTTGCCCTATACAAACAGAACTAAGCAAATCCCTTCTACTGACTTTGGGTATTTTGTTACAGCAGCAGAAAGAAAAGGACTCATGCAGAACAGTAGTCTGACAGCTTGAAGACCCCATGTTTCAAGATGTCAAGGGGATCTGCCTGATGCGGCCAGCCAGCCGCCCGCCAGGCCCGCCCCGCCTGTGTGTTCAGCAGAGCCCTGATAAAGCCCACTGTGCACAGAGGTTAAGAAAAGAAAAACCCACTCAGACTCCATGCTGACAACTGGTAGCGTGTGCAGAGACAGCATCTCATTTGCTAAATGAGATGGAAAATATTTCTTATTTTTAAAATTCAGGCCACATATAGAAAATGAAGAAAACAGCTTAACTATCTCACTTTTCCCCGAGTTGAAATCTGTATGTAAGAGAAAATTAAAAATTCTGCGTATGGGGCTTATCTCAAGACCTACTCTTCTGTGGTCTTCCAGAATCCAACTGTGTTGCCAGGAAGACCCCAAAATTGTCAAAGAAGCTCTTGAGAATCCTGAATGGTTGCAACTGTGTGCCCACCCAAGACGGCTGTGCGCTAACATGATGGCTGCAAACTCGCATTTTTTGAAATAAGACTTTGTGAAAGTAATCATAAAACACTCCAAGAAATCATCCCAAATTTTGTTACGGACTTGGAAATCAGGAAGTCTTTTTTTTTTTTTTTTTGAAATGTTCTGAAAGCGATTTTTTTTTTTTTTTTGAGACAGGGTCTTGCTTTGTAGTTCAGGCTGGCCCTGAACTCACTATGTAGCCCAGGCAAGCCTCAAACTCAGCAATCCTCCTGCCTCTGCCTCCCGAGTGCTGGGATGACAGGCGTGAGCCACCACGCCTGGCACTGTGGTATGTGGTATTGATGGCTTGTGGGCGTGAGTCTCCACGCCCAGCATTGTATGTGGTTACCGGGGATCGAACTCAGGACCTTGCGCTTGCAAGGCAGGTGCCGGAACCACTGAGCTAATCGTATGGCCCCTGAAAGCGATTTTTTTTTTTGATGGCAAAGAAAGCCATTTGCTTTTTCTGTTATTGCACAACTCTGAAAGGCTAGGACTGTTTGAGAACCTAGGATACGAGGCGCCATTTTTGTTGTGTGTGACCCTGTGAGTGTGAGACTGTACTTCAACAATTTTAATACGCACTTTTCCATTCCTGAAATCTGGGTATATGTTATGAGGGTGGCAAGTTCTAGTCTCAATGGTGACAGTCCAGAAAATAACAGGGCAGCTTTTGGTCAACAACCTCCAGTATGTCGTCAGCCGACCGCAATGCAAACTTGGCCTTGCAGTGAAAGGACAGACTATCAGCTGGACAGACAAGGACACAGGGGTGAGATCCAGCCCCGGCTGCACTTGCTAAACCACGTGCCTTTAGCTTGGTTCCAGCCCTAAAGGGAGTTTTTCCAAAGTGCACAAATGTACTTCAGAGACCGATGGCTGCCCCAAGACCCGCCATCTGCAGCCCAGCCCCTCTGCCCCAGGATGGCGCTGTGACTGTTCCGGTCCAACATCCCAGGGTCAGGGATGCATCCCGGGGCTTTATTCCTCCTTCCATGGCTTCGCCGCTGCGGCGACCTGGATCTCTCCACACAACATACCCACTCGCAGTTTGAAGTCGTTGAAAGAGTGCTTGTTGATGGCGTCCAGCTTGGCCACCAGGGCGAAGGCGAACTCCACCATGGTGCCTATGTGCA